>UESW01004570.1:81502-122119 GCA_900491605.1 Calamus simplicifolius | reverse complement strand
GTTTTTTACTCATCACCCCTTTCCCATATGTTTTAGTTTTCTTCTCATCACCTCTTCTCATATGCTTTCATAAATTTTTGGCAAACTTCATATTAGAAGTTACAAATGTCTCAAAGAAGACAATTAAAACAAATAAAGATACTAGTTTGGCCCACCAACATTACATAATAAAATGCAATGGTTAAAGGTATATTGCTTATTTTAAAAGGTAATGAAGGTTCTGATGGAATGTTCATACCAAGAATCATCACTTCCATAATACCATTGTTAGGTCTACATATCTTTAAACCTAAAAAATAAGGCTAAATTATCACTTCCACAACACTAGTGGGCCTACCGCTTGTGGGTTCGGGTTTTCTCGGGTTCGAGTTGACTGCAACCCGAACCCGGCCCAAGTTGCAAATCGGTTCGGGTTCAACCCGGATCCTTCGGGTTCGGGTTAAGCAAACTAGAGTTTGAGTACTACTGCAAATCGGGTTCGGCGGGCTGGGTTCAACCTTCGGCGGGCCGAGTTCGGGTTGAACCCGGCCCAAATTGCACCCCTAGTACTAGCTCCAGACCTGAACCCGGCCCAAGTTGCACCCCTAGTACTAGCTCCAGGGGTTCTGCACTCCTAGCTATGATGATCAAGAACTATACTCTCATCTGCTTTCCCATCTAACATGGCTCACAGATCCAAAAGTAGCCCTCTCTTGATCAGTTCTTTTATCCCCCTGTCTCCCATGTGGCCTAGACGGTAATGCCACATACTGTACACATTCCGAGAATCTTGTTCCATAGCTGCTGCCTAAGATTTTTTGATCACTACAGAGCCCTCCAACCTGTATATGTTGCTCTCCACTCTTCTACATCTCATCACTATCATAGCTCCATTGGAGATGTTCAGAACTTCACTCCTGGCATGACTGTTGAAACTATATCTAGTCCGTTCTAGGTACCCCAATGACACCAGATTTTCTTGAGTTATGGGACATACTTCACGCTGGTAAGAGTGCGCACCATGCCGTCAAATATCCTCACCCTCACTGTGCCAATCCCTGCCATTTTGTAAGGGTGATCATCTCCAAGAGTTACACACCCCTCATTAACCTTTGTGTAAGTGTTGAACCACGATTGGTTAGGAGTATAATGACGAGAACAAGCTGAATCCAACGTCTATATCTCTATGCTGTGCTTGTAACCATCTGATACCACTAAGAGATCATCCTTCATCTCTTGGCCTACAACTGTACTCATAGACTCAGATCCTTCCTTTTTTTCCTTTTGATTTTTTCTCTTAGGACAATCCCTTTTAAAATGTCCTACCTCACCACACTTGTAGCATTTAGCCTTCCTGAACTTTAACCATCCCCTATGCCTGCTCCTGTCCTTGCCTCTGCCTGACCCTTCCCTAACTGATAGACCCTCATGGGGAATTCTTTCTTGGTCATCTTCTTCCTCAAACTCTTTTGTACGAAGCACTGAGACAATATCTTTATAAAACAATGTCTCCTTCCCATAGAGCAGCGTCGTGACCAATGAGTCATATGATGTGGGCAGTGAACACAATAGCAAAAGTGCCTACTTTTCTCCTTCATCTTGATTCCGACATTCAGTAATTCATTGCTGATCTGGTCGAACACTTGGATGTGGCCCAGCACATCTTCACCTTCTGACATCCGAAGGCTGTAGAGGCGCTTCTTCAACATCAACTTGTTGCACATATTATTCTTCATATAGAGGGCTTGCAACTTTGACCAGTCCCTTCGGAGTTTTCTCCTCCAGCACTAAATAAAGGGCTGAATCTGTCATACTTCCTCTGATCGCTGAACATACTTTCTTCTCTAACACTACAAAAAAAATGGCTTATTATGACGAATTAATTCGTCGCAATAGGTACAAAAGTCGTCGTAATAAATTATTACGATGATAAAAAATTTGTCGTAATACATTACAAATCGTCGTAGTAATATATTGTCGTAATAACCTATTACGGCGACTTATTTTCGCCGTAATATCAACCTATTACGGCGAAAATAGGTCGCCGTAATAAAATTTTAATATTTTTAAAATTTAATTAAAATGTTATTACGGCAACTTATTTCGCCGTAATATCAACCTATTACGGCGAAAATAGGTCGCCGTAATAAAATTTAAATATTTTTAAATTTAATTAAAATGTTATTACGGCGACTTATTTTCGCCGTAATATCAACCTATTACGGAGAAAATAAGTCGCCGTAATAGGTATTTAATTAATTTTTAAAATTTAGTTAAAATGTTATTATGGCGACTTATTTTTGCCGTAATATCAACCTATTACGGCGAAAATAAGTCGCCGTAATATCAACCTATTACAGTTTCTATAAATTGTACTTGACATTCTGCTAAGTTTTGCCCATTCATTAAATCATGTGGTTTCTATCAGATATTATGCAATATTGCTCCTTCTTTCAGAACCCTATAGTTGTCGATTTCCATTTTCAAATCATTGCCTGAAGCTTGAAATTCAAGGTCTGAAGTTGATTGATCTTGCTCGTGGACTAGATAAAATACCTACTAATCATCAACATTCTTAAACAAGAGTCCAAGTGAATGCTTCATACCTGCTAACCATTAACACTCCTAAACAAGTGTTTGAAGTAAATGCTTCATATCTGGTCCTTCCTCTGATTATTTTGTTTAGAGTTCCAATTATCCCTTAATATGCCTAGTTATGGACCTCAATCCTTAAGGCATTGACTACCAACCAGGCACCTAAAATCCTAAATTGCCATGTCTTGATACATTGAGATTCACTAGTAGGTATGGCTAACAGCTCCTGATGAGAATATGCAAACATCTTACAACTTGTCTGGCTCTAAAAAGCACATGGAACAACCTATAGCCCACAAATGGACTGAACTACCACAGACAAACCTGTACCATCCTTCTTACAGCTAGCTAGCAAAAGGTTTTGCAAGGACCAGTTGGATAACTTATCAATATGTTTTGACCCCTCCAAGCAATAAAAACGTTCTGGAGTGAAATGTAACATGCTAATATAAGCAATCCACTAAAGTGATGAGCTTATTCAAAAATCTGGCTTATATGGTTTCAAAATTCTGCATCAATAACCATTATAAGACTATTGCCCAAGAACCTGCATGTGGATTCACTTTGATCACTAAAAGCTAAGTTCATCAATTCATATTACTGATTGAAGGCTATGCAAAGTCTTGAGAGGATTAGCAATAATAAGACCACAATAATTATGGGACTCTGCTCATCATATGAATCAAGTAGAACCAGACGTAGCATACCTCAAGTATTGGGATCCAATGGATCAGACCTCTCAAAGAATTTGCTTCTGCAAGTCACAAACTGAATTCTGTTTCAGAGTGGTGCAATGATGTCTGAAGTGATAAATTTAAGATCTAGACCTAGAGGAAAAAAGAAAAACTTGAATTAGAGATTTGCACCCAAACAGAATGATGAAACCTGAATATAGTGCTTCATTTAGTTCCATTTTCACTATCTTTTACTGCTTGTAAAATTTATGGTGAGGAAATCAAGAAAAATCCAATAGAATTAAAAAAATTGGTTTATTATATTAGTGTATCAACCGTGATGATCAATGCATACCTATTATCAGATACTAAGGACAACGATGTTGTTTAGCTTAAATTGTTCTGGGAAAAAGAGAGAAAATATGCTGTCTCTCTTATTGTATGATTTGATGGATTACTGATAAACCAAAAGTATAAATTAAGATAATGTTCATATTCAAGGAAGGGTCAACATGGTGGAACGTCACCTTGGTATTACACAAGAGCCTTTAATAAGGCAGTTATACCTATTGTGCATTAAATCCATCATTGCGCTACTGTGTTAAGGGAAGCCGTTATTCCAGCGGAATATGGAAGAATTCTAACGCCAGAGACTTGGGAGGGAGGCCTCTCATCTCCCTTAACGCCCCCATAATATCGGTGGCCCACTCTGTTATCCCACAAAACATGGAACTCCAAGAGACTACCCATATCCCAACTCTCGGTGGAATCCCGAAGCCTTCTAAGAAAAGATGGGGATAATTAATTTTTATCTGATAATCCATAATTTAACTTTTATTTGATAAGATAAAATATCTTCATAATTTAGTTTTTATTTGATAAGATTTGTGTGTTTAAGAAAGATATTCTATCTTACCAGTAATAACTTTCAATTGAACCTTATAAACCCTCCCAAATCATCAGAAAACAAGAGAAATCGAAAAAAAAAAATATCCAAGTGAAACAAGAATCGCGAGCAAGAGGGTTTTATAAAGCCCTTTTCTTACCTCGTCCGAAGGCTAACAGAGAGAGCTCGGCGTCCGCAGGCGAGAGGAGCTCGGGGAAGACGGCGGAGACGAGGGTTTCACAGAAAAAAAAAAAAGCGAGGGTTTCACGCTCAGGGGGAAGACAGCGGGAGGAGGCTTTCACACAAAAAAAAAATCGCGCGGGGGTTAGAATATTAAGGGACCTTATTACGGTAAGGTCCCGTATGAAAGATTTTTTTCACTATATTACGATGAATTATTAATTTCATCTACGTATATTTATTACGGCGAAAATAAATTTTCGCCGTAATAAAAAGAAAGAAAAATTTAAAAATTTAAAATCTTAATTAAAATGTGGATTTATTACGATGATTTTTTAAAATCGTAGTAATAAGTCATTTTATTACGGCGAAAACATATTTCACCGTAATAAAAAGAAAGAGAAATTAAAAAAATAAAATCGTAAAAAAAAATGTGGACTTATTACGACGAATTTTATAATTCATCGTAATAAATCTCTTAATTACGGCGAAAACATATTTCGCCGTATTAAAAAGAAAGAAAAATTAAAAAAAATAAAATCGTAAAATAAAATATTGACTTATTACAACGAATTATAAATTCGTCGTAATAAATCTTTTAATTACGGCGAAAACATATTTCACCGTAATAAAAAGAAAGAGAAATTAAAAAAAAATGAAATCGTAAAAAAAAATGTGGACTTATTATGACGAATTATAATTCGTCGTAATAAATCTCTTAATTACGGCGAAAACATATTTCGCCGTAATAAAAGAAAAAGAAATTAAAAAAATAAAATCGTAAAAAAAATGTGGACTTATTACGACGAATTATAAAATCGTCGTAATAAATCTTTTAATTACGGCGAAAACATATTTCGCCGTAATAAAAAGAAAGAGAAATTAAAAAAAAAAATCGTAAAAAAAAATGTGGACTTATTACGACGAATTATTAAATTCATCGTAATAAATCTTTTAATTACGGCGAAAACATATTTTGCCGTAATAAAAAGAAAGAGAAATTAAAAAAAAAAATCGTAAAAAAAAAATGTGGACTTATTACGACGAATTATTAAATTCATCGTAATAAATCTTTTAATTACGGCAAAAAAATATTTCGCCGTATTAAAAAGAAAGAAAAATTAAAAAAAATAAAATCATAAAAAAAATGTGGACTTATTACGATGAATTATAAAATTCATCGTAATAAATCTCTTAATTACGGCGAAAAAGTATTTCGCCGTAATAAATAATTATTATGACGAATTTAATTTTTATTTCGTCGTTATAAATAAACCTATAACGACGAAAATATTTCGCCATAATAGGTTCGCCATAAATACCATACTTTCTTGTAGTGTAGTGTAACGACATTCACTGCTTGTCTGTCATCCCATCTGGCCTTTCTTCTAAAGCTAGATCTAAATACTATTGCACAAGAATGTCCTTTACCCGGAATTTCCATAAGGAGAAACTTTTCTTCCCATTAAACTTCTCAAAATCTAATTTTATGCTACTATTCATGGCCAGATCTCAACCAAAATAGCACAAAAATATTTTAGAAAATTGAGAGACATTGATGAAACTTTGCTGAAAATTTTCAGCCCTTTGAAGATCTCCAAACAACTTCTTCTGAACTAGACTCTGATACCAACTGTTGAGGTTTAGTCCTTGAAGAACAGCAATAGGATCAACCTCGCTGGAGAAGTACCCTGAGCTTTCATCCTTTATTGCCAATAATCAGATTGGTACAGCGGTAATGTATTTTCTCTTGAACTCCTTGATCTTTGGTTCAAAATGCCATAGGCCCCTATTTCTAGGATTTTTAATCCTTTTTATTATTTCCCTTCCTTGTGGAATGTCTTTTCCTTACCTCCCTTTTCACGTGATGATGTGGGCGCGGACGCCTTCCTTCCTGAAGCCACCACTCGACACTGGATTCCTCCAAGCGTTGTATCCCACGGAACCTAGGAATCTTCATGCACATCCATGAAGCACAAAGCCACGCTTGGGAGGAGGAAGAGATTGTTGCGATGAGAAAGAAATCAGATTCGGAAGAAAAGAATCTGTGTTTTTTCATCCAAATTCTAGAGACTACACGAAGTGGGTCAAGTTCAGACTCAACAAAAACTCTCATGGACTAACCCAATGAGAATAAACTAATCCCCAAGCCCGTGTACATCCGCAACTTGATTTAATTTCAACCCACCCACACCCAGTCCAAAACAAGTTAGCCCAACTTGGGCCTTCACCAGGCCCAACACTTTCTTTCCTTGCAAGTCAAGTCTTATTTTCGTCGGTCATTAATTATGATCAAGCTCCATTCCTTTAAAAAACAGGCTTCCGAATGTGCAAATTGAATCATAAAACACAGCTTATAATGAAAGTGCAATACTGTCGTCTAGATATTGAAAGCTTGATAAATCCCAAATCTCAAACATGGCCCACAACAAGGTAAGCCGAACATTAATTTTATAGGAACAGCAGCAGGCAACTGAAATATGATGCCCATATTGTGGGTGCTGACTGTATGAAATCCATAAGATGTATATTGTGTAACAATTAACCAAAACAAGGTGTGAGATACCTGCCAAAAGGTAATCCCTGGAAGGATGAAATGAGATGGGTCTCCCGTTATGAGTATCCTGCATGCATGGCAGAACCAAAATGTGACCTCATTTTGATATCATCAACCTACTAACAAGATGAAAAACATGCATACAACTTAAGAAGTATAAAAAAAAGAAACTGCCAAAACTTCGATAACCCTGATAGGTCTCCTCGCAGTTGTTTTTGACTCGAAAAACACTTTCTCAATGCGTTGTAAAAATAAAAACATACATGAAAAACGACTTCTCTCAATGCATTATAAAAAGAATTTCTTTGGAACCTTTTTGAGGGACTCTCGCTGCAATCTACATTCAGTGTTTAAAATGCCAGCTAGGACTAGTATTGCTAATAAACAATGGACCCCAGGACTGCATTACCAGGTAATAAATAAGACATCCATCATGGGTCTAGCAATCAGATGGCTGGTTGCAACACCCATAACAAAACATTCTTCATGTCCTGTAAGGCTGTGGGACTTGAGATGGGAAAGTGGTGAGGATAATTAAGGGTGCCAGAAACTGGTACTCTTCCGAGTTTTGCTCGTCCATTGGGTCGAGGACATCCCAGCATTTTAATGTTGAATGCACGATGTGCAATTGGAAAATGCACAGAGGTTTTTATTACCATCAGATATTTAAACAAACTCCAACTTTTGCTAAGTACCCTTGTTTTGTATATATAGAGAGCAATCCTTATTAAATTTAGGAGTATCCATGTAAGGTACTGTTGGGGCCAGTTGACCCACGAACAATAAAATTTTTGGACGGCCCCAAAGGCCGATACCCGACGGCCCCAAAGGCCGACATCTCCAAAGCCCGACACTCGACGGCCCCAAAGGCCGACACCCGACGGCCCCAAAGGCCGACATCTCCAAGGCCGACACCCGACGGCCCCAAAGGCCGACACCCGACGTCCCCAAAGGCCGACATATCTAAGACCGACACCCGACGGCCCCAAAGGCCGATACCTGATGGCCCCAAAGGCCGACATCTCCAAGACCGACACCCGACGGCCCCAAAGGCCGACACCCGATGGCCCCAAAGGCCGACATCTCCAAGACCGACACCTGACGGCCCCAAAGGCCGACATCTCCAAGACCAACACCCGACGGCTCCAAAGGCCGATAGCCGCCAGCGTCGGCCCCCGGCACCTTCCAGGCGGCCCCGGCACATTCCCAGCCGGCCATGGCGTCTCCAAGCTAGCCGGACTCCAAGCTAGCCGGCCCCGGCACATTCCTAGCCGGCCCCGGTCTCCAAGCAAGGTGGCCCCGGCACATTCCTCGCCGGCCCCGGCGTCTCCAGTCCCGCCGAGTCGGCCAAGGCCGCCCCGGCCGACCCGACTCGGCCCTGGCGTCTCCAAGCAAGCCGGCCCCGGCACATTCCTAGCCGGCCCCGGTGTCTCCAAGCAAGGCGGCCCCGGCGCATTCCCCACCGGCCCCGGCGTCTCCAGTCCCGCCGAGTCGGCCAAGGCCGCCCCCGGCCAGCCCGACTCGGCCCCGGCGTCTCCAGTCCCGCCGAGTCGGCCAAGGCCGTCCCCGGCCAGCCCGACTCGGCCCCGGCGTCTCCAGTCCCGCCGAGTCGGCCAAGGCGGTCCCCGACCGGCCCGACTCAGCCCCGGCGTCTCCAGTCCCACCGAGTCGGCCCCGCCCCGGCACTGCCTTACCGGCTGGATGGGCCCCGGCCATCTCAGGTCGACCCAACTCGGCCCTGACAAGACGAAACCCCTTGGTTCCCGCCAGATCAGCCCCAGTGGTTCAAAAAACCACCTCTCTGATGCACGCCATCCGACAACGTCAGACGCGCGATGTGCGCCTCCCAACAGCACAGCTGCTGATGGGACGTAACCCACCAACCAGCCCAGATTCACGCAATGGCTCAGCAGACCTTCTGACTTCACGAAAACCCACGTGATGGTGCCAGCGTCAACCCCTATAAAAGGGCAAATTACATCGAGAACCAGGTAACAGACATTTTAAGCACTCAATGCCCTAACTCTCAAAGGAACTACCTGATCCTTCTGAGACCTCTCCCTCCTCAAGATCTCTCTCGAGCTCCTTCTCTACTGTGACCTCTGTCACTAACTTGGGCGTCGGAGGGTCCCACCGAAGAACCCTCTCCGATCTTGGGACTTCTTTGCAGGCAACCCGTTGAAGAAGAAGAGCCTTCATTCCCGACATTCAGAAGGGGTGATCGAGCGTCATCAGATTGGCGCGCCAGGTAGGGGGGTGCATAAGAAAAAGTAGCGAACGTTTTCCCTAAGCTACGTCTTCCATCCCCCTCTTCTCCTAGAAGCCATGGTGGTGACACGAGCCCAGGATGCCTCCGTAAGCTGCCCGGCGGGGCTCCCCCCGCCAACTAGGCAGCAGGAGGCCAATCCCCCTGCTACCAGCCCCCTGGTCGCCGGCCCGCCGCCGGACGCCACCCTCCAAACGGTGGAGCAGCTAGCAACCCTCTCCCAGCAAGTTCGGAATCTCACTGCCATGGTCCATGGACTCCAGCGGCAGCAGTCCGTGGCCACCCAGCACCAGACTACTCCCCCCGCCAGCCAGCAGTCGGCGAGGGGAGGCTCCCCCCGCCGGGGGACCGGCCGACGTCAAGCTTCCCCCAGGAAGCCTCGCCACAAGCCCTCCAAGCGGCCACGGTCTCCTGGCCACGGCCCCAGCGAGATTCCTCCTAAGCCACATCATCACGAAGAACCCAGGCGGAAGTCCCATCTTCCGTCTCCATCTTCTGCTTCCTCTTCTTCTTCTTCCTCCGAGCCATCCCGGAGGGCTCTGACGATCAACCGCCAAGCAGAGGAACGCCTGGAGGAGTACAACCGGCGCCTCGACGAGCTTGCCAGGAAGATAAACCACTAGCCGGAGGAAGAGTTTGACACTCGTCCTCCTTACACCCGCCGCATATTGAAGGAACCGGTTCCCTCCAGGTTCCGCTTCCCCTAGGTGGACCCGTACGATGGTACAACCGACCCTCTCGACCACCTCGAGAGCTACAAGGCCATGATGCAGGTCCAGGGAACCTCAGATGCCCTTCTCTGCAAGGCCTTCCCTGCGACCTTGCGGAAGGCCGCCCGTGCGTGGCATTCATGCCTGTCCCCCCACAGCATAGGCTCCTTCCGGGAGCTGGAGAGGGTATTCCTGGCCCACTTTGACGCCTGCCGTCGGATCCCAAGGGTGGCGGACAGCATCTTCTCCGTCCGCCAGAAGGAAGGAGAGTCCCTGCAGGACTTTGTGTCCCGATTCAAAACCGCCGCCCTCGAGGTCTACCATCTCGATGATGCGGTTGCCACCCTGGCGCTGAAGCGGGGACTCCTTCTGTCCCGCTTCACCTTCTCTCTGGACAAGAAGACCCCAAGCTCTTACTCCGACCTCCTCCTCCAGGCCCAGAAGTACATCCAGGCTGATAAAGCCGACCTCACTCGCCGAGAGTCTTCGAAGGGCTCCAGCCACAAATCCGCTCGCCCTGAGCCGAGCGGACCTCCTCGACATCGCCGATCCGACCCACCTCACCGGTCCAACAACAGGCGCCGAAGCCCTGTCCCCAACGAGGGTAAGCTCACTCCTCTCCTCGCCCCTCGATCCCACATCGTGATGGAGATCGAGGGCGAGCCCTACCTTCAACGTCCTCCCCCCATGAAGAAGGGTGTATCCCACGATAGAAGCCGCTACTGTCGATTCCACCGGGACTATGGCCACGACATCGACAGCTGCTACAGTTTGAAATGGGCTATCGAGGAGCTCATCCAATGGGGCTACCTCGGCAAGTACGTACAGAAGATGCCACAGTCACTGCCGGCCATCATGGGGCCTCCACCAGCTCAAGCCGCTGTCGACAACACCCCCACGGAGCGGACTGTCGGGATGGTGTCCTCGGAGTCAGCCTCTGCATCCAAGCGGCAGAGGGGAGAGGATGCTCCAAACAATGTAATGCTCCGGGGGGAGACGGATGTAATGGAGAATGTAAACAATGAAGGTGTAGTCGTCGCTATGACGATCACCAAGCACCCTGTAAAAAGGATTTTAGTTGATAGTGGCAGCTCAGCTGACATCCTTACTTACGACGCCTTTGTTCGGATGGATTTTCTGTTGACTCCCTCCAGCCCGTGGTGACCCCGCTAGTCGGATTCACCGGAGATTTTGTGAGGGTCGAGGGCGAAATATCCTTGCCTGTGACGGCCGGAACCCCGCCATGCCAAAGCACAGTGATCATGAAATTCCTAGTCGTAAGGGTCCCTTTGGCATACAACACCATTCTTGGGCGTCCCGGCCTGAATCTTTTGGACGCGGTTATCTCCACCCGACGTCTACTGGTGCAATTCCCCACCAGCGAGGGAGTTGGAGAAATGCGCGGGAGATAAGCCCGGTCTTACCTTGCTATCATGCGGCGTCGAGCCCTCTGGAGGTCGACCCGGCCCTGGAGGCGTCTGACCCTAGAGATTCCGCCAAAGGAAGAGAGCCCGCCGAGCACCTCCTAACTTTCCCCCTCAATGATGACCCAGCAAGGACCGTCCGTGTGGGCGGACTCCTCCCCTTGGAGGACCGGGAGCGCCTCTTAGCTTTCCTGCGGGCTAACTCGGACGTCTTCGCCTGGTCAGTGTCTGACATGCCCGGCATCCCCCGGAGGTCATCACCCACAAGCTCAACAACGACCTGCACCACCATCCAATCCGTCAAAAGAAGAGGAGCTTTGCCCCCGACCGACAAAGGGCGATTGATGAAGAAGTCAACAAGCTGATCAGCGCCAGCCACATTCGGGAGGCGCACTACCCAAGCTGGCTGGCCAATGTAGTCATGGTGCGCAAGGCAAACGGGAGCTGAAGAATCTGTATAGACTTCACCGACCTCAACAAGGCATGCCCAAAAGACAGCTTCCCCTTGCTGAGGATTGAGCAGCTGGTCAATTCCACCTCTGGTCATGAGCTTCTCAGCTTCATGGACACCTTCTCTGGATATAATCAGATAAGGATGGACCCCAGCAACGAGGAGCACACCTCATTCGTGATAGAGAAAGGCATTTATTGTTACAAGGTGATGCCTTTCGGCCTCAAGAATGCGGGAGCGACCTATCAACGGCTGATGAACAAGGTGTTCCAGGACCAGCTCGGCCGGAAGATGGAAGTCTATGTGGACGATATGCTGACGAAGAGCACCCGTGCCGCCGACCACATCTCTGACCTGGAAGAAACTTTTAACAACCTCCGCCGCTTCCAAGTCAAGCTGAACCCTAAGAAGTGCGCTTTGGGGTCATGACAGGTAAATTTCTGGGCTTTATAGTGACCCAGCGTGGAATCGAGGCGAACCCAGAGAAGATCAGTGTCATACTTGACATGAGGCCGCCGTCCAACAAGAAGGAAGTGCAATGGCTAATGGGAAGGATAGCGGCGCTGAGTCGTTTCCTCTCCAGATCGGCCGAGAGGTGCTTGCCTTTCTTCAAGGCCCTGCGGAAGGTGAACGGTTTTGCGTGGACAAACGACTGCCAAGAAGCTTTCGACGGCTTAAAGGCGTTCCTGTCCTCCCCACCGCTCCTCTCCAAGACGAGAGATGAGGAGAGTCTCTTCCTTTACTTAGCCGCCTCCTCTGGAACCGTCAGCTCAGTCCTGGTGAGCCTAGACACTGACGGAACCCAAAGGCCAGTCTACTACGTGAGCAAGGTCCTGCACGACGCCGAGGTCAGGTATTCCAAAATCTTAGATTGGGAGAGAGTTTGTCCAAATTATCTCTATAATTAATATCTTCAGACTATCAGTTCATTTAATCTGTTAATAAATCAAGTACTCCATGTAGTCTTAAAAATTTAAATCGAAGTTAAATGATAATTGATAAACTTAAGTTATAAACTCTTCAAAAACTTTTTTTTTTATCTAGTAAGAGGCTTTTTATCTTAGCCAAACTTTGCAGGCAGTTCAAATTAATTACTATGGCAACACCTATACCGATGAATGATTACTACTACAGGCATATATGATGGAAACCTAGAAGTGTTTGGTGCCAATATTTTGCCCCTCTTCCTCTTTTTTAAATTCTTCTTCTTTAACCCTGAGAAATAACTGGGACTAAAATCTCTTTCAATGATTTTTCTCCCCTTTCTAAGTTGAATGATCAAATCGTTTTCTTTTTGTTTGTAGACACAATACAAGAGAATTAAGTGGATAATCTCACAACATTGCGTTCACCTTAATTTAAAGGATTTTGCTTCATACAATGACCTTAAATTAATCTTCAATCAAAGTAAAGATGCAAACTAGTACAACAATTTTGAGTCATTGGGGTGTTGGTGCTAATCGTGTTCATGTCTCACCCTCACACATTATACATACTGCCATATTTTTCCCTATCCTAATTCTTCAATAAAAAATCTATTGAAGTAGGATAAATGGGTGCCGATTAGAGGTTGCTATGTGATCTTGAAGCGCTTATGAATACTATCCATACTATCCTTTTCGTAGTTTGCTGCCAAGTTGATGGCAAATCACCTCTACGATACCATAAAACCATATAAAATCTGCATATAGCAATTCTAAAGATTTAACTTCATAAGTTTTCTAAAATTATATATTCTGGTTGATAATAAAAAAAGATATAAAAGAAAAAAATGTGGAATTATTTTGCAATCATTAATATATTCCTTTTATTTTAAAAAAATTACACCTCCTTTGAACGGTTATTTCAATTCAAAATGGATGCAATACTTACTATTTCAAATTTGAATGGACATTTTCTGATAGTTTATGATTATTGATCTTATTTTAGATTGACACATCCTTTCAGATTAATTACCTACTAAAATTAAGACATAGCATTAAAAAATATCTTCACCCAAAGCGACAAATGCTAAGTGTCAGGTAGCCTTTTAAATATATATATATATATATATATATATATATATCTCTTAATAAAATATTTTAACTTTTTGGTGTTTACTTTTAGAAATCTGCTACTTAAAAGTTTTGTAAACTTTTGATAAAAGACAAAAGAAACACAATTCCCAACCTTTCACTTTTAATATTACATTATTCTATCCTTCGTAGTATCTCAACAAAATCAGCCTAAATGTCCATCCTGGAAGGCATTCGTAACTCTTCTAACGAAAAAAAAAAAACCATTGCATTTATCATCCAGAACAATTAATGTTTTTTCACAGTCCATTACGAAGATACCTAATGGATATGTTGCCGCTTAAGAAAATTTCTGGTGCCCTTAACGACTTCTAAAAGAAATAGTTTGTAAAAATTTGTACCGTTGGACCTTTACAAGTAACTGGGTTATTTGTGATGAATTTATTGTGATGAATAATTTTTATCGTTATATTTTTAATGATAAAATTAAAATTTAATTCATCGAAATAAATAGTTATTATGGTAAAATTTAATATCATCATAATACGTTCAAACTATTACAGTGAATTATTGTTTCGTTGTAATAATTATTAATTTTATTTTAATTAAAATTATTTTTTTCATTATATTATGGTAAAATAAAATTTTTGCCGTAATAATTCTATTTATTACATAAAATTATATATCATAATATAAAAATAATAAAAATAATTTTATTTTAGAATCTATTACGACGAAACAAAACTTTTACAGTAATAAATATGCTTATTACGGTAAAATTATATATTATCATAATACATTTTTAGAAAAATAAAAAAAATAATTTTATTTTACGAAAGCTTGTGTTTCTTTAGGAAAGTGATCATGGTGTTGTTAAAGCTCGTAGTGCTTGGTTGTTAATGTCATGGAATTTTTTTTTCTATCATGTCTTGATGGGTGACAGAAGACTCGGGCCTATGCTCTATTCCTGTGACTTATTATGTCGTCATTGTATGGCTATGCTCCCCTTGTGACCAGTATGTGAATCTTTACGTTGTTTTAGTCTGGTAGACCAAGTTCTATTCTACACAGCTCTTATAATTAAACCGGTGTCCAGGGTTCGAATTATTAGTAGGAATAAGCATGGTTAATTAGCAGCCCCAAATCCATTCAATTTGGTAGTACAATCCCACCTACCTGTAATCAGTAGCCGCCGTTTTATTCTCCAGTTAGGTGACCTACGTCCATAGGCGAGATTGGCGTTAAAATGCCTAGTTTTCGAGCGAAGGTTTGAATGCTGCTGTTCCTTGGGAGGACCACGTCATAGTGGGTGGTTTAGGGACCACCTAATAACTTTGGCCAACAGGCAGCCAGAGTGTTAGGAAAAACCAGTAATGATGTGCAGTTGATCCAACTTGCGATAACATCTTGAAGGAGATGCCAGACCGGATTGGCTGATTTCTTTTAAGATTGATCTTATCTCATATAATTAGGAGACTCCTGATTCGACTGAGACTAGTTCACCATCACGAAGAATTTTTTCTTATTAGGGTTTCCTCTCTTTGTATTAGCATCCGATTCTTCCATATATCATCATAAGATTAGCTCTAAGATCTTCTTCTTCTTGACTTTCAACTAATTTGAACATCGAAGGATTTCTTGTAAGAAAACTTCAGAGCTTCTAATGCTCTGTCTTCTTTTCTCTGATAGGAAGATAAATATTCGACTAAAACGATGCTTTACCGTGTGTGCAAAAATTCATCTTAGCTATCAATATATGAAAAACTAGCTTGAATTTAAAAATAAAATTACAAAAACAGAACCACACTCAAATTCATTTGCTGCATGTGAGTTGGTGAGTACCGGTTAGATTTTGCCACTCCTAAGTTTCCCCCATCATATTTCTCAAAATATATAATTATATACATGCACAAACTTCTGCACGTATGTAGACATGCCTTTGCGATGGTATAAGCGGGAAAAAATAATAAAAAATAGAACATGAGAAACTAAATCTATGCTCAAGCATGATGATAAAACGCTACTTTTTTTTTTTTTCTTTTTTGATAATACATCGTGAAGACCCAGACTACATGACACATTGTTTCGGCCCTGTTGACGACGAAGAGCGCTTTCTACTACAGACAAGCGAGGACGAGTGAAACTTTCACCAAAATAAAGCACATGGAGAAGGGACTGAAGTAGGACAGGATAGCGGCCTCTTAGATGACTAATTAACAGCGATAGTGGCTTTGTTTCCTTGCAAGACAAGTACTAGTAGTATATGGTTGACCAGGGGCTGGCTTGCTGCCGAATGGCATATCGGCTGTTAGCCCATTATAGGTTTTCTTATTTACTCCCTGCAGGATCCTTCTACTTGTTTCTGACTCCATGGTAAACTCATCATCTACTGCATGCCACAGCAGGCTGGAAGTGCTAATACTGTGGAAGTCGGCAGACAGCACAGCTTCAGCAGGGAGAGCAGCAGCAGCAGCAGCGGCAGCCAGAAAGAGGACCAAAACCACAGAATAGCAATAAACGCCTTTCATCGCCTCGAAGCCCGTGGCTTAATTTCCTCGCCTTTGTCTCGCGGCCGCCTTCTCCTCTTTTGCTCCCTTTATAGCACGGAGAAGCAATCAAAGCGACAAATTAAGCCTAATTGAGTCAGAAGAATTACCATGCTTTCGAAGACGACTATCAGCTTAATTGTCACTCCGTTTGTCGCCTTCCCATTGCTGGCAACAGCTCCTAGCTTAGTAGGTTTGCAGGCACCCCTCTCAACACGTGACCTACTCTAATCCCAAGACTATAGAAGGATTAATTAGCTAGGGATCGTCGTACGTCAGATAAAAATGTTCTATACTGTTGATTCGTCCGATGGAGGTAAATTAAATACTTTTGCTCATGTCCCCGCTGGATTATATCACTACAGCTTTAACCCTAATAAGAAAAAATTCATATAATCTTGGGTACGTAATAAGAAAAAATTCATATAACTCCTGATTCACCATCAGGTAAATTAGATCACTACAGCTTTAACCCGTCTTCTTGTTAGAAAAGACGAGCATCACATGCAAGAGATCGAGCAAGCACTGAGAAGACGGGGGGACCCTGAAGGCCAACGATGGAACATCGATCATATGCAATGGCCTTACCCGAAGGTTCTTAATTAGTTATCATGCAGTAAATTAAAGATGTAGAGCCAAGACGACCAAGGAGGGAATTCGTATAATCTTGGGTACGTAAGAACCCTTCTTAATTTTGTTTTCCGAGGCGAAGTCATGACCTTAGTAACCATCCTTTTTTTTTTTTTTTGTGTGCCCATTGAGCTATAGAAACAGTGTAATGTGATTCGGGTCTCTATGCGTCTTCCTTGTTTATAGTGTGGTGGAGGCTCATTTTACCACATCTGCTATCTACTTTTTCATGTTTATTAATGAATGTGTCAATAATGTTGAGCACTGCATGTGGAATGGTGGCACGATGCCATATATATATATATATATATATATATATATATATATATATATATATATATATATATATATATATTACTTTTTTTTCTTTTTCTTTTTAATTTTCTACTCTAAATAAGAGCTCCATGCTGGCCCGTCCTCCTCCTTTCTTTACCCTTCTTTCTCTTTCCAAAGATCCACATAAACTCAAACATCCAGTTCCAGGTGATGTCAACCGAAAAAAAGAGAGTTTGGATAGGGCAGAGATTCTTGTTTAAGATATTCATTTCAACTTATTTGCTAAACAGTTCGTACAGCCACCGAGTGGGAGCCCACCAATAAGAAAAAGCGTTTTGGGCCGGCTAAAGGAATTAAAGTTGAAAGCAAACAAACGACTGGAGAGTCTCTAACTCTGCACATCAACGGTTCTTTGGCTATGTACCTCAACCTATACACCATCTTCTGGTCATTGTCAATTCATGTACACCATGCAAGACTCATGCAGAATGCGTTCAGTTGGAAAGATCTTAAATAATTATATAAAACAAAAAATATAAATAATAATTAAGAAATCTAAATAATTATTGGCTAAGAATCACTGAACAGTTATAGAATCCTAGGGCGTTGCATAAATGTAGAATACTTTAAAATAAATATTTTAAAAAATAGAAAATAAAATTTTATATTCAAATTTTATATTTTTAAATATATATATATATATATATATATATATATATATATATATATTATTTTAATTTTTTTATAAAAGTTTAAAAAATATTCTTAAATTATCTTTTATTTTTTTTAAAGGAGTAATTTTTAATTTTTTCACCATCATGCATCTATCATCGATTAGTACTATTTTCACTACAAATCATCTTTCATCATCTATTATTATCATCATTATCATTACAATCACTAACATGCCATCGTCATTTATTATCCCTTTCAACCTCTACCACAAACCTTCGTCACCCTTAGGTAGTGTTTGATAGGAAAATGTTATCCATGGATAAGTGTACGGGATAGAATTTATCCCCTGGCTATCCCTAGGGATATCCCTTGACTATCCCATTGATCATATCAAATGCAAAAAGGTAAATCCATGGGATAACCTTTTTTTACTCTTATTTGGAGGGATAACCAGCTATTCCTGCATTCTCTAGGGAATAAATTGAGGGGATATCCCATGGTTAACCATGGTTAACCATGGATTATCCCTTTGGTTAACTTTATTCCCTGCTATCCCTTATAGTTATGGCTTTTGAGAATAAGAGGGGATATCCTCTGGATATCCCCTCTTATCCCCTATTTCAAACACTACCTTAGTGCCGGCCACTTATCATCCGGTGCGATAATACCTTTACTATCTGCCACCTATCTTTATCGTGACTGATGAGGGGTAAAATTATCATTGCATTGTTGACCACTCACATCGGCGATGGGGTCACGCCCAGTCCAAATGCCCTGCTTGCCAGCTGGCCTGTTGGCACGACATTCTAGCAACAAGAGTCTCCTCATAATGAAGAAAGAGAACAAGAGGGAAAAAGTGCCACGTCATGTACGTGGGTTCTCCTAAGGGCCCCCTCATTAATATCCGTCAAATCAATAAGCCGGAGCATTCAATGGTGCAAAAACTGTCATAATGACTTGGCCAGCATTTAATGGAATGCCTCGGCAAATATAGCTCGGCCATCATAGCTCGGCCGCCTCGGCCAACATAGCTCGGCCATTATAGCTCGGCCAGCCTTAGCATCAGCCAGCTTCAGCATAGCTCGGCCAACATAGCTCGGCCATTATAGCTCGGCCAGCCTCAGCATCAGCCAGCTTCAGCATAGCTCGGCCAACATAGCTCGGCCATCATAGCTCGGCCAGCCTCAGCATCAGCCAGCTTCAGCATAGCTCAGCCAACATAGTTCGGCCAACATGCCTCGGCAAATATAGTTCGGCCAACATGCCTCGGCAAATATAGTTCGGCCAACATGCCTCGGCAAATATACCTCGGCCTCCGCAACCACGCTAAGTCTTTGCATCAAGGCATTTATGACCTCATAAAGGCCACTTATATTCACCTGCTTTAAGGTATTCAATGCCTTATTTTCTTCCATGCATGAAGGCATTTATGGCTGCCACGTTTGCTCCTTGTGCCTCGGCACCTACCTCCGCCGAGCCTCCGCCAGCAATGATGACTGAACCACAATACCTCTGCGGAATCTGGCGCGGGAGAGTTCAAATTCACTGTAACAGAATAAGATTCCAAATAAGGAATCATGCCAAGACGTGGCCTAGGACCTACAACAGTGGCCTAGGGACCACGCGGCCACTGAGTCTCGAGCCATCAGCCAGCTCTCCCCGCCTCCCAGCCTCCCAGCCGTCGATCCTCTAACTAACCAGATATGGATCCTACCGGCCCTGTAACAACCTGATTCGAATCCGTTTCGAATCCCAACAACTTTCAGACCTCATTCAGAGCACGTCCAAGAAGTCAGGTGACCGCCTATAAATACTACCACCCTCAAGCCTCTCAGGTACGGCCATTCTACGCCCATTTTTCATTTACAGTTCTTACACTCCGCCATGAAAGCTCCCACGAGAGCTCGGAGGAACTCTTCCTGGGGGATCCTTCTCCCCATATTTGTTGATTGCTGGTCTCCACTGACTTGGGCATCGGAGGGTCTTCCGCAGAGGGCCACCCCCAACGCCTCTTGGGTGAGGACTGTCTTGCAGGTCCGCTTAGGAGGAAGCCCATGCTGCAGCCCGATCGCGTTCGAGCCGGAGGACAGATTTCAGCGGCAACAGTGACCATCCTTCATCATCCTACCACGACCATAATCATCATCCCCTTTAATGTCCTTCACTGTTCATCGCTAGCTATTATATTTTTGGACACTCATTATATTTAATTATCTCCATGGTATTTTTTACGATTGACCGTAAATATTTAACCTTTATCATCCAGTAGCAACTCATTATATGTGCGCCACCTGCTATGCTTACCATCCTTCATCGCCGCTTTTTATTACCACCGTCGACATCCACCGACGCAATCATCACCGTGCCATCACCACCAACATCATCCACACGTCGCAATTTTTTTATTTTCTAGTAAAGAGAACTGAAAATATGAAGGTGGAAATTGAAGATGAAAAATAGATTCTTTTTTTTTTTTTAAATAACCAAACCCGCGCTTATCCCACCAGAGAAATTGAGCTGCTTCCAGCGATTGGAATTAAGGGGACCAAATGAGGACAAAAGCCGGTACCAGCCTTGGCATGCAGCGCATAATTGCCCTTCAAAGAAGGTGCATTTTGTTTTACCGCTCGTCGTTGCTTTTCCGTGCTATAAAGGAGGAAAGGAGGCGGAGACTATCGCCGTCAGACGGAGGCAACACTAGTAAAAAAAATATTTTTAGTGATCATCACTGGTGATCACTAAAAGTTAAAAAGTAATCATCCGGATGAGATCTTAAACTTTTTGGATGAATACACAATTAAAGAAAGAGTAAGGATTGAGAAGGGATCCTGAATTTGAAGTAAGAGTACTAGTTATGAAGCAGAAAAGAAAAGTATGAGTTTAAGTATGCCATGAGTTAAAGCATGAAGTTAAGGTTGAGTTTATATGTATGAATTGATAGTTGGAGTTAAAGCATATCAAGTCTTGAAGAAAAAGGGTATGCATTATAGAGGTATGTGTGGATACCTATCAATATGTATGGATGATTTGAGCCCAATTCATGTATTTGATAGCATGAGTATCAATGAAAAGTATGAGTTAATAGTATATGTTAAAGATATGAATCACAGTAATATAATAACATTCAGATGCAAGCCTATGATATAAAAAGCTTAGTATATTGATGTATATGGTTTAAACCTAGAAGATTAGAATCCAGTATGTAGTATAATGAAAGCATGTGGTAAGTATGGGTTTAAGTAAAGGATATAGCAAAATTGAGAAGCATGAGTTAAGACATAAGTTAAGGCATGAACAAAAAAAAGTCTGGATGTACATTATGTAAAGCAAAGAATGATTTCGAACCAGGAATGAAAAGCATGAGTTTCAGGAATGTTATAGCTTGAGGAAAGCAAAGTATGATCTTATAACTTGAGTTAAATTGTAATAGGAGGTTTAGAGATGATGTGAATTAGGAGGCATGCATAGACATGCTCGTGTGTGTGTGTATAGTATAAATGTTAAGTGCATGATATAATGAAATATGAGCGTAAGCCTGGGTTTCAAAAGCATGAATTGAACACGTTTTTGTAGCATGAGTCCCAGTATATGTTTATAGCATGACTTTAAAGCATGTGTACATTATGTGTTTCAAAAGCATAAGTTTTAGCATGAGTTAAAGCACGAGTTTATGAGCATGAGTTTTAAAAGCAAAATAATTGAGCTTGAGTTTTGATATATGGACTCTAATGTATACATGGCATATTTGTATGATAAAGCTATACAAATGATATGTTTTTGATGTATGTATCATACTGAGCATCAGGTAGCTATGGGGCTGATCACCCTATAGACTGTGTTATAGCATAAGCATTGCACACTGCTATTGAGCCGGCACCTCCTTGCGATGTAATCGTACAATGATCCCATGGCCAGGGGTGAGTACAAGCTAAACCGGGTCTAGTGGGGTAGGTTGCAAATAGCCCATGGGGGCAAAAATTATAGCTCAGGGGAGCTGGTTATTATATAGCCCATGGGGGCAGAGAAGAAACCCGAGGTTCTTGAGTTAAGGAACAAAGCACTTTGCTGGATGAACCGCATAGGTAAGGAATGCTATTTGTGCAGGGATTTTGTTGCTAGTTCACGCACTCGATGAGAGTATATCTACAGGAGGACAACTGTAGGATGGTACTTTGAAGGCATCACCCACAGCCCAACATCATGATGGTTTAAAATTATGCATATGGTTTTAAAAGACCAGTGGGCCAATTATATTCCCAGTGGGGAAAGGTTTTCAAAAAGAAATACCGGTAGGCAAGATTTAAAGAGCATGCATTGGATTTTTTTAAAAAAAGGCCAATGGGCCAGTTACATATATGTATTTCGATAGGGATGATTTTATATGAGAGGTCGATGCGCCAAGTGTAGATCCCAATGGGGATCAGAGAAATTGAGAAAAAGAAAAGCTAGGCTACATAAAAGAGATTTTTGTGGTTTATAAAGAAATGCATCATTCATGGATTTTCATATAAATGAGTTATTTCTCATAGGAAAAGTTAATTATAGAGTATTTCAGTACTGGTATATATTTGAAGAATAAGCTACATTTTGCGTTATCTATTATCATGTTAAAAATGTACTTTGGTTTATACATGCTATGTTGTATCAACATACTGTTAAAATTATAATTTTTATGGTCCTCTATTTCCTCATGGTTAGATGGTTATCCAGTCACTGGGACTTCGGTCTCACCCCTCTATGGTTGTTATATTTTTATTGCAGGACAGTGAGTTGATTAAGAGGACTAGGTGGTTGGCCTTAGCTATGGTCCTGATCTGGGAGTTGGTATTGTATATTGAAAAATTTGTTAGCTTAAAAAATTTAATGTAGATGTTAAAAAGGTAGATAGAATCTTATTTGTATATGAAAATGAGAGTTATGTATGTATTGTGTATGTGTATATGCAGTTGATACTCTGTGATGTATCATGGACCCTTATGAAATGAGATAAAGTCTTCTATTCTAAAGGAAATTATGAGTATAATCTATGTATTAGTGTGACTCGTATGTTGATTGTGATTGTGATCTTATAAACTGCTTGAGGATGTTATAGGAAAAATATACACATATGAGCAAGGACACATGATACTGTGATATGATGTTATGATTGAATTAAATGAACAGGTATGAAATATTTTTATCGGGATAGGTTTTAAAGCTAGTGATTTATGATAATTAGATAGAGTTCACTAATACTTTATGGTGCGCAGCATAAAGGCTAGTAGAACTCTACCTGATTTTCATAAGTTATCAGATTGTGTTGGTTGTCCTAGAGAGGGAGGGGGTGCTGACAATTGTGTAGGAGATTATCTGATTAGTGTTACCGTGTTCCATCTCCTGCAGTCTCTGCTGTGCATCTATACCATCTCTGCTCTGGAGGATTGAGCTCTCATAGAAAGTCACATCCCTGCTAATGACAATCTTCTTCTCCAAGGGGTCCCATAGCCAATACCCCTTGATTCCACGCGAGTAGCCCAAGAACACCATCTTCTTTGATATGATGCCCAACTTAATCCGCTTCCCAGCACCAACATGCACATATGTCGTGCATCCAAACACCCTCAAATGGTTCTGGCTTGTCTTTCCTACATACCATATCTCCTCTAGAATGCCTCCATCCAACCTAGTATGCGGTGATCGATTGACCAAGTAGCTGGCTACATCTACTGCATCAATCCAAAACATCTTTAGAATCCCTGCCTGTAGCCTCAAGCATCTTGCTTTTCCAATAGTGTTCTGTTCATCCTCTCAGCCATCCCTTCCTGTTGAGAAGTTCCAATCATCGAGAAGTACCTTTTGATGCCCTATTCTTCAAAAAATCTCTGAAACTCCATGCTGGTATATTCTTCGCCATTGTCTGGCCTCAGACACTTCACACTCTTATCCTGCTCCTTCTCCACCCAGCCTTCCAGATTCTAAACTTGGTGAAGACCTCTGATTTCTCCTTCATGTAGTAGATCAATGGCTTTCTTTAGAAATCATCTATCAGGGTAAAGAAGTATCAGGCTCCATTCCTTACAGAAACTGGGGCTGGTCCCCAAACATCCATATGTACTAGCTCTAGGGGTTCTGCACTCCTAGCTGTGCTGATCAAGAACTGCACTCTCCTTTGCTTTTCCATCCATCATGGCTCACAGATCTCCATGACTCCACCACTCAGGTCCAAAAGTAGCCCTTTCTTGCTCAGTTCTTTCTTCCCCTGTCTCCCATGTGGCCTAGACGGTAATGCCACATACTGTACACATTCCGAGAATCTTGTTCCATAGCTATTGCCTCAGATTTTTCGATCACTACAGAGCCCTCCAACCTGTATATGTTGCTCTCCAGTCTTCTACCTCTCATCACTATCATAGCTCCATTGAAGATGTTCAGAACTCCACTCCTGGTATGACTACTGAAACTATATCCAGTCTGCTCCAGGTACCCCAATGACACCAGATTTTTCTTGAGTTATGGGACATACTTCACGCTGGTAAGAGTGTGCACCATGCCGTCAAACATCCTCACCCTCACTGTGCTAATCCCTACCACCTTACAAGGGTGATCATCTCCAAGAGTTACACACCCCTCATTAATGTTTGTGTAAGTACTAAACCACGATTGGTTTGGAGTATAATAACGAGAACAAGCTGAATCCAATGTCTATATCTCTATGCTGTGCCTGTGACCATCTGATACCACTAAGAGATCATCCTTCATCTCCTGGCCTAAACCTGTACTCACAGACTCAGATTCTTCCTTTTTTACTTCTGATTTTTTCTCTTACGACAGTCCTTTTTAAAATGTCCTACCTCACCACACTTGTAGCACTTAGCCCTCCTGAACTTTAACCGTTCCCTATGCCTGCTCCTATCCCTACCTCTGCCTGACCCTTCCCTAACTGATAGACCCTCCTGGGGAATTGCTTTCTTGGTCATCTTCTTCCTTAAACTCTTTCGTACGAAGCATGAGATAATATCATTATAGAATAATGTCTCCTTTCCGTAGAGCAGCATCGTGACCAATGAGTCATATGATGTGGGCAGTTAACACAATATCAAAAGTGCCTTACTTTCTCCTCCATCTTGATCCCGACATTCAGTAATTCATTGCTCATCTGGTCGAATACTTGGATGTGTCCCAGCACATCTCCACCTTCTGACATCCGAAGGCTGTAGAGGCGTTTCTTCAACATCAACTTGTTACACATATTATTCTCCATATAGAGGGCTTGCAACTTTGACTAGAGCCCCTTCGGAATTTTCTCCTTCAGCACTAAATAAAGGGCTGAATCTGTCAGACATCCTCTGATCGCTGAACATACTTTCTTCTCTAACGACATTCACTGCTTGTCTGTCATCCCATATGGCCTTTCTTCTAAAGCTAGATCTAAATACTATTGCATAAGAATGTCCTCTACCCGGACTTTCCACAAGGAGAAACTTTTCTTCCCATTAAACTTCTCAAAATCTAATTTTATGCTAAAATATTTAGAAAATTAAGAGACCTTGATGAAACCTTGCTAAAAATTTTCAGTCCTTTGAAGATCTCCAAACAACTTTCTGAACTAGACTCTGATACCAACCGTTGAGGTTTAGTCCTTGATGAATAGCAATGGAATCAACCTCACTGGAGAAGTACCCTGAGCTTTCATCCTTTATTGCCAACAATCAGATTGGTAGGTAGTGTGTTTTTTTTTTTTTTTTTAACTCCTTGATCTTTGATTCAAAATGCCATAGCCCCCGTTTCTAGGATTTTTAATCCTTTTTATTATTTCCCTTCCTACTGGAATGTCTTTTCCTTACCGCCCTTTTCACATGATGATGTGGGCGTGGATACCTTCCTTCCTGAAGCCACCACTCCACACTGGATTCCTCCAAGCGTTGTATCCCATGGAACCTGGGAATCTTCATGCATGTCCACGAAGCACAAAGCCACGCCCGGGAGGAGAAAGAGATTGTTGTGATGAGAAAGAAATCAGAATAGAAAGAAAAGAATATGTGTTATTTCATCCAAATTTTAGAGACTACACGAAGTTGGCCAAGTTCAGACTCAACAAAAATTTCCATGGACTGACCCAATGAGAATAAACTAATCCCCAAGCCCGTGTATATCCACAACTTGATTTAATTTCAACTCTTGGGCCCACACCCAATCCAAAACAAGTTAGCCCAACTTGGGCCTTCACCTGGCCCAACACTTTCTTTCCTTGCAAGTCAAGTCTTATTTTTGTCAGTCATTAATTATGATCAAGCTCCATTCCTTTAAAAAAACAGGCTTCCGAATGTGCAAATTGAATCATAAAACACAGCTTATAATGAAAGGAAAATATTGTCGTCTAGATATTGAAAGCTTGAAAATCCCAATCTCAAACTTGGCCCACAACAAGGTAAGCCAAACATTAATTTTATAGGAACAGCAGCAGGCAACTGAAATATGATGCCCATATTGTGGGTGCTGACTGTATGAAATCTGATGATGCCCAATCACTGATCCTGAACGTCAGAAATGGATGGATTCTCGAACCTTCGCTTCACCAGGTTGCCTGCAAAGAAGTCCCAGGACCGGAGAGGATTCTCCGATGGGACCCTCCGATGCTCAAGTTAGCAATTGAGGTCACAGCTGAAGAGGAGCTCGAATGAGCCCTTTTGGTATGAAAAGGTGTTCTCAGGGAGGAGGGATTCCTCTCTGAGTGCTAAGATAGCAATTTTTTGGGATTATCGCGCATACCTATTTAGTGAGTGGATTCACCTTTTTATAGGGGTTGACATGATCACATGGGATTCTGTGAAGAAGGAATGTCTGCAGGTTCTTGGGAGTTGTGTGAATCTGGGCTAGTTGGTGGGTCCTGTCCCATCGAAGAGGAAGAAAACTGCGGTTGGTGGGCCAAGTCCCATCAGCCAGCGAGGTGTTGGGTAGTTGGGTTTAGTCCCATCAACAGCGTGGCCAGTGGGTGGTTGAATCTAGCGTTGTTAGGCTACGCGGGTAAGAGAGGTGACGCCCTGTATTACTAGGGCCGTGCCGGGGTCGATTTGGCGGGAACCAGGGCGCCCCGAATTTCCAAAGGGAGCTGAGGCTGAGCTGGGTTGACCTGGGATGCCCGGAACCGACCTTGCCGACTAGGAGGCACCGGGGCGAGGCCGACCAGGGATGGTTGGGACCGGCCCAGCGGACTGGAGATGCCAGGGCCGAGAGGGGCCGACCAGGAAAGGTCGGGGCTGACTCGGTGGACTTGGAGATGCAGGGGCCGAGAGGGCCTGGCTAGGAAAGGTCAGGGCCGACTCGGCGGACTTGGAGATACCAGGGCCGAGAGGGGCCAGCCAGGAAAGGTCGGGGCCGACTCGGTGGACTTGGAGATGCTGGGGCCGAGAGGGGCCGGCCAGAAAAGGTCGGGGCCAACTCGGCGGACTTGGAGATGCCGGCGCCGAGAGGGGCCGGCCAGGAAAGGTAGGGGCCGACTCGACGGACTTGGAGATGCTGGGGTCGAGAGGGGCCGGCCAGGAAAGGTCGGGGCGGACTCGGCGGACTTGGAGATGCCGGGGCCGAGAGGGGCCGGCCAGGAAAGGTCGGGGCCGACTCAGCGGACTTGGAGATGCTGGGGCCGCTAATGCTTTGATTTTATCAAAATTACCCCTGTGGCAGCACCAGCCACATCAGATGCCCTCCCGCTCCTGAGCGCTAAGGACCATGCGCCTGCCGCCCTTTGGGCGAAAGGGGCGCAAAAATTTAAAAGAATGATTGCTTCTTTTAGTGCGCTTTAAATAAGTTGATGAGCTGGCGCTTTGTTCCGAGGCAGTGTCCCTTCGAAGATCTTCCGTAATCATGCGCTAGGTGGTGATGACGTTGGCGCCGGACGCTCCGGAGAAGGAGCTCATTGGGCGATGGAAAAAGGCAAGGACCATCATTGCTGCTCTGTTTTCTATGGCCCGCGATTGGCTGGGGATCACGTCTCTTGGAGTGAATCGAGGCGGTAGCCTCGGGCGCAGGCGAGATTTCCGGCTGGCAGCTTGCAGTGCAATAGACGCGCGCCAGGTGGCGGAATCTCGGGCGGCGTTAGCTGGAGATGGGGGATATAAAAACCCTCCAAGAGCCTTTAGAAACTTTTACACTGCCATCACTTTCTTTTACTTTCTTCTCCCCTGAGCTCTTCTACGACTTGAGTTTTTCCAACTCTCAAGTTAGTTTCATCCCCTTCATTTCCTATAGATCGTAGTGCCATTAGGGAGGGCAAGAGGCCCGTAGAAGAGTCTTCCCAATCTATCAGTGAAAATCAGCCTCCGGTAACTAGTAGCCAAATGCCTCGGCCGGTGGGTGGCGTTGTCATCCACGGACGACCGGAGGCGGCGGACCTCCGGTCGCCTCCGGTCCTCCTATTAGGGCCGTCCCCTTGACCTCTCGCCATCCGGCACTTCCTCCGGCGGTGAGCTCTAATCCAGCTGGTCCATCAGGTGTAGCCTCCACCATGACCTCTAAGGACGTAGAGGCCGTTAGGGCTAAATACCTGGTCCCTGACTTTATTGGCCTGTCCGCGCCGGGGCCCGAAGATAGGGTGACCTCTGACTATCCAGGTCAGGTCGCTCTATATGAGGAGTTTTCCCGGTGCGGGCTGTGCCTTCCCTTTCATTCTTTTTTCCTTAACCTTTTAGATATGTATAGGTTAGTGCCGGCGCAATTGACTTCGAATTCGATTCAGATCATCTATGCCTTCGTCATTCTTTGTCATTTTGAGGGGGCCCGTCTAGGGCTGTCTTTGTTCCGAGCTTTCTATAAGCTCCGCCGTCAAGGCGAGGGGGCCTGGTGGGCTTTAACCGCCAGGCCGGGTAGAGCCTTCCCCTTAGGCCTTCCGTCTAAGATTAGGGGGTGGAAGTCTAGGTTTCTTTTCGCCCATGTCGAGAGGGTGAGAGCCGCTTGGAGGGAGCCAGATACTAGCCCCAACGATGATGCTTCCGTAGGAGATAGGGATAAGGACCTATTCACCCAACTCTCCAACTGCTAAATCCCTGGCTACAAGGAACTCCTGTCTGAGGAGAACCTGGTAGAAGCCGAATTAGCCCTAGTGACTGGTGAGCTTGATGACTGAATCCTTTTATTCGTCTTTCAGTTTGCTGTGTCATTGCTAATGTCCATTGTCTTTTCCTGTGCAGCCATGAAGATTTCCGCTAGCGATTTTGAAGCCGTCCTGAAGCAGAAAAGGCGGGCGACCGGAGAGTCGTCCAGGCCGGCGAAGAAACTCCGGGGAGGGGAGCCGGCCAGGCCGGCCGCAGCCCCCATGGTCCCAACGCCCGCGGAGGAGCTGGCTGAGAAGAAGCCGGTGGTAGGAGCGGCCCGGAAGCCAGTGAGGACCGAAGTCGAAAAGGGGGAGATCCCGGCCACCACCGAAACGACGGTGGTGGTCTTGGATGAGGAAGAGGCAGCCCTCGCCGCCGCCGATGTGCCCAAGGTGGGGCGGGTTACTGTCGCTGTCGGCCCTCTGACTATTGCAGAGCCGGAGAGAGAGGGCGCTCCCCCAACAGCCGGTGAGGGGGAGCGGGTTGCCAGGGAGGCTCCAAAACGGGGCGGAGGCGACCGAGAAACAAAGGAGTGAGCCGGGGAGCTCATCCCACCAGCCGGTCCAGCGACCAGCTCGCCCCCAAGCCGAAGGCCTGCAGGTGGGGCAGACGATGATGGTTCCTACAGTCGGCACAATGGCGGATGCCGCACAGGCCTTCCGCCTCCTGTCAGGAGTTCGAACCGCCGAGTTCAACGAGGAGCTGCGGGGAATGAGTCACTCCACTCTCCTAGATATGGTCATGGTCTCCATTGTCCAGGTAAATTTTGTATACTTCTCATTCTTCCCGTACCTCTTCTTCTCGCAGCTGACATGCTTCCTCTGTTACAGATGACCAGCGGAGCATTGGGCCTTCGCGAGGCGCTGGCCCATTCTTCCAACACAATGACCAAGGCCCTGGCGTGGGCCGAAAGATATAAGAAGGAGAGCATGGCGCAGGCTGAAAGCCTTGCTCGCCTTCATCAAGAAACCTCGGCCCGCGAGGAGAGTTAGGCCGGCCGTCTGAGGGAGATGGAGGGCCGGGCCGAAGCCGAGAGCGGCCGGGCCTCCGCAGCCGAGGCCAAAATGGAGTTGGCCTCAGAGAGATTGAAGGCCACCGCGGCGCAAAATGAGGAGTTGACTTGGTAGCTTCAACGCGCCGAGGAGGAGACTCGGGTCATCGCAGAGAGGGCGGCCGCTGCGGAGAAGGCTGCAGTGGAGGCAAGCACGAAGAAGGCTGGGGCTGTGGCCTGTGCTGATGAAGCCAGCGCCCGTGCCGAGGAGGCAGAGAGCAAGTCCTGGGAGGCTGAGGATAGAGCGCAGCGGGCCGAAGCCGAGGTGGGGCAGGCCGTCTCCAAATACAAGGCCTCGCCAGAGTTTAAGCAGGAAGTCATCGAGGCCAGCCTTGATGCTTATGTTCAGGGCTTCGAGATGTGCAAGGCCAAAGTATCCGCGGCCCTCAAGATTGACATTGATGAGCTTGAAGACATCCGGCCTGGGGGGTCTGACGAGGAGCCAGCAGAGAAAAAGGACGAGGAGAAGCCCAGCCCCAGCGAGCCTTGAGTTATTTTCCTTCGCTTTATTGTGTATAACCGGCCTCAGACCCAATTTTGTACCTTCCTTTAACAGTTAATGAAAAAGACTTCTTCAAAAAATCTCTTTGTGCTTTGATTCATTTGGTCTTTCTTCTTCTAAGAAAAATGCCTCTCTGTGTCTTTACTTCTTATGGCCAAATCGTATATGCCGACGACGTAGTAGCCAAATGTAGTATCTTCTAAAACGTTCTCTGAACCTTGAATGCTGCACATGTCGATCACGCCGTGTCCGAACAGCGACCTTAGACTTAGCCAGTATTTGAGTGCGTCTCTAGGATGCAGGCTAGCCATATGAACGGTTACTTAAGATGTTTCGTGCTGATGTAGACTGTTTGAAAGAAGGCTCGCTTGCATATGGATCTTTCTAAAGGCTTGGAAAGACCGGAAGGCAACCTGATGCCAGGATTAATTTTGGAGGCATTGAGGCTGATCAGAGATGGTCAGAACTGATTCAGCCGTTGTGAGGGTGCCAAGGGCAAGTGGAGTTGACCAGGGGAAGTCTATGTCGACTTGTTCAGTGTTGAAAATGCCTGGGATGGTCGAGGTCGACCAGGAAAGGCTGTGGCCGAGTTGAGTGACTTGGAGTTTGTGGGGGCCACGCGGAGCCTTTTGGAGCTATCAGGAGGGGCACTACCGTGCCAGGACCGAAGGGTGTCCCGCTAGCTGCGGCGCCGACGAGCTTCTTTTGAACCACTTCAGGGGTTTGTGTGCCGCCTGAAGGGCGACTTGACCGGGTACGGAGCTGTTAGGGTCTTAATCGACTCGGGGGCACCACCGTGCCGGGGCGGAGTGGTGTCCCGTTAGCCGTGATGCCAGCGAGCTCCTTTTGAACCACTTCAGGGGTTTGTGTGTTGCCTGAAGGGCGACTCGACCGGGTACGGAGCTGTTAGGGTCTTAACCGACTCAGGGGCACCACCGTGCCGGGGCCGAGTGGTGTCCCGTTAGCCGCGATGCCAGCGAGCTCCTTTTGAACCACTTCAGGAGTTTGTGTGCCGTCTGAAGGGCGACTCGACCAGGTACGGAGCTGTTAGGGTCTTAACCGACTAGGGTGCACCGTCGTGCCAGGGCCGAGTGGTGTCCTGTTAGCCATGATGCCAACGAGCTCCTTTTGAACCACTTCAGGGGTTTGTGTGCTGCCTGAAGGGCAACTCGACCGGGTACGGAGCTGTTAGGGTCTTAACCGACTCGGGGGCACCGCCGTGCCAGGGCCGAGTGGTGTCCCATTAGCCGTGATGCCAGCGAGCTCCTTTTGAACAACTTTAGGGGTTTGTGTGCCACCTGAAGGGTGACTCGACCGGGTACGGAGCTGTTAGGGTCTTAACCGACTCAGGGGCACCACCGTGCTGGGGCCGAGTGGTGTCCCATTAGCCGCGATGCCAGCGAGCTCCTTTTGAACCACTTCAGGGGTTTGTGTGCCGCCTGAAGGGCGACTCGACCGGGTACAGAGCTGTTAGGGTCTTAACCGACTCGGAGGCACCGCCGTGCCGGGGCCGAGTGGTGTCCCGTTAGCTACGATGCCGGCGAGCTCCTTTTGAGAGACTTGATCCTTGGATGCAAGGGAGAGTAGGCTGTGGCATCAGAAGGGACCTCTTTATTACTTACGCCCAAGGGAGTACATCACTGATAATATTGGCGAAGGTTATCCGCATTCCAGGTACGTGGAACGGGTTGTCCGTCGAGCCCTTCTAGTTTGTATGCCCCCCGGTGGAGTGTCTCGGTGACGCGATAAGGATCCTCCCAGTTGGGGGATAGCTTGCCCCCCTCCGCAAGCTTGGAAACCTCAGCTTTTCTCAAAACCAAGTCTCCGCAGCGAAAAACCTTGAGACGAACTCGAGCATTGTAATACTTGGCCGCTCGCTGACGAAAAGTCACCATGCGTAGCCTCGCCCGATCATGCGCCTTGTCGATGAAATCCAGATTAGCCCGAATTAGCGTGGAATTATTTTCTTTGTTGAAGGACTCCACACGTGGACTGGGCAGTCCGATTTCAACGGGAATAATGGCTTCAGATCTGAAGGCAAGACTGAAGGGAGTTTCACTTGTCGGGGCTCTGGGGGTCGTGTGGTAAGCCCATATCACACTGGGAAGCTCCTCCACCCATCGACCTTTGGACCTATCTAGCCGAGTTCTGAGTCCTCTAAGGATGGTGCGGTTCATGACCTCGGCTTCCCCGTTGGTTTGGGGGTGGCCTACAGAGGTGAATCGGTGGTGAATGCCTAGCTCATCGCAGAAGGCTTTGAACGCTTTGTTGTTGAATTGGCAGCCATTGTGCGTGACGAGGGTGTGAGGCAGGCCAAAACGACATATGATCGACTTCCAGAAGAAGGCTTTTACCTTGCTCTCAGTGATCTTGGCCAACGCCTCAACTTCGACCCATTTGGTGAAATAATCGATGGCAACTAGCAAGAATCTCCGTTGCCCTGAAGCTGGGGGGAATGGCCCGAGAATGTCCATTCCCCATTGGGCGAAAGGCCACAGGGCTGAGAGCGGATTCAGTGGAGTAGATGGTTGATGTTGGATGTGTGCGTGGCGTTGGCAACCATCACACTTTTGAACTAATTTAGCCTCATCCTCGCTCATAGTGAGCCAGAAGTATCCCTGACGGAGAGCCTTTTGAGCTAAGGATCTGCCCCCAAGATGTTTTCCACAGATGCCCTCGTGGATTTCTCTGAGGATGTAGTCGGCATTGGCGGGTCCTACACACTTGAGCAAGGGGTAGGAAAACGACCTTCTGTATAAACGTCCATCGAGGAGGATGAATTTGGAGGCCCTCCACTTGAGCAGTCTGGCTTCGTTGCGATCATCAGGGAGCGTGCCATCAGTGAGATAACGGACATAGGCATCCATCCACGTGGGCTCTTGAGTGAGCGGGAGAACTTCCTTGCCGTCCTCTATGCTAGGCTTTTCTAAATATTCAATATAAGCATCCCTTGCCAAGCCATCGGTGGAGGTGGCCAGACGAGAAAGGATGTCGGCCTTGGCATTTTCGCTCTGAGGAATGTAACTGATATTGAAGTAAGCTAGTGGGGAGGTCAGGAGCCTAACCTTGCCCAAATACTGAGCATAATGGGGTCGCGCGCCTCGTACTCCCCATTGATTTGTCCGGAGACGAGTTGCGAGTCCGTGAAGGCTCTGAGACGCTTATTCCAAACTCCTGGGCTAGCATTAACCCGGCCAGCAGGGCCTCATACTTAGCTTGATTGTTGGTGGCTTCGAATAGAAACCGCAGGGCACATTCTGTCCTCTCTCCGCCTGGTCCGGCAAGAATGAGGCCGGCGCTGCTCCCTTGAGAGTTTGATGCACCGTCCACATGAAGGATCCAAGTTTCTCCATCTCCGCCTGGTTCAGGCTCGCGCCGTTCCTTGGTGGCTTCCTCAGCCATCTCCTCTGCCCAAGTGCATTCAACTAAGAAGTCAGCCAAGACTTGGGACTTCAGAGTCGGTCAAGCCTGGAAAGAAAGGTCGAACTCTCCCAGCTTGATGGCCCATTTGGCGAGTCGTCCTGAGGTATCTGGTCGAGCCAGGATGGCTCGCAGGAGCTGATCCGTGAGTACCACAATAGGATGGGCTTGAAAATACGGGCGGAGACATCGGGCAGAGACTATCAGGGCGAAAATAACCTTCTCTATTTTGGAGTACCTGACCTCTGCGTCATGGAGGACCTTGCTCACATAATAGACAGGCCTTTGAGTTCTATCAGCGTCGAGACACACTAAAACTGAACTAACGGCTTCCAAAGAAGCGGCTAGGTAGAGAAAAGACTTTCCCCATCTCTTGGCTTGGATAGGAGCAGCGGAAAGGACAGGAATGCCTTCAATCCATCGAAGGCTCTCTGGCAATCGTCTGTCCACTTGAAGCTATTCATCTTCCGCAAGGCGTTGAAGAAAGGTAAGCATCTCTCAGCCGACTTGGAGAGAAACGACTCAGAGCTGCTATCCTTCCTGTCAATCGCTGTACTTCCTTCTTGCTGGATGGTGGCCTCATGTCGAGTATGGCACTGATCTTTTATGTGTTCGCCTCGATCCCCTGCTGGGTCACCATGAAACCCAGGAACTTGCCTACCGTGACCCTAAAAGCACACTTCTTGGGGTTCAGCTTAACTTGGAAGCGACGAAAGTTGTTGAAGGTCTCTTCTAGGTCGGAGACATGAGCAGAGATGTGGGTGCTCTTTGTTAGCATGTCGTCTACGTAGACTTCCATGTTCCGGCCTAACTTGTCATGGAACACTCTGTTCATCAATCTTTGGTAAGTTGCGCCCGCATTCTTGAGGCCAAAAGGCATTACTTTGTAGCAATAAATCCCTTTTTTGTCACAAAGGAGGTATGCTCTTCATCACTGGGGTCCATCCTTATCTGATTATATCCGGAGAAGGCGTCCATGAAGCTGAGGAGTATGTGCCCGAAAGTGGAATCCACCAGCTGATCAATCCTTGGCAGGGGAAAACTGTCTTTTGAACACGCCTTGTTGAGGTCGGTGAAATCTATGCAAATCTTCCAGCTCCCGTTTGCTTTACGCACCATGACCACATTAGCCAGCCAACTAGGGTAGTGTGCCTCCCGGATGTGGCCAGCGCTAAGCAGCTTGTTAACTTCCTCGTCAATAGCCTTTTGCCAATCAGGAGCAAAGCTTCTCTTCTTTTGATGGATTGGTCGGTGCCGTGGGTCGATGTTGAGCTTGTGGATGATCACTTATGGGGGGATGCCGGGCATTTCAGATGCTGACCAAGCGAAAATGTCTGAAGTAGCCCGCAGAAAGGTTAGGAGATGCTCCCAGTCTTCTGGGGGATGGAGTCCGCCGACACGACGGTCATTGCTGGGTCATCTCCAAGAGAAAAAGTTAGAAGGTGCTCGGTGGGTTCCCCTCCTTTGCTAGAGTCTCTGGGGTCGGATGCTTCTAAAGCTAGTTCAGCTTTCAGGGGACTTGATGCCGCGTGATAACATGGCAGGACTGGGCTAACCTCACCGCGCATCTCTCCGACTCCTTCACTAGTGGGGAACTACACCAGTAAACGCCGGATGGAGATAACTGCATCCAAAAGATTCAGGCCTGGACGTCCGAGAATGGCATTGTATGCCAAGGGAACCCTCACAACCAGGAATTTCATGATCACTATGCTTTGGCATGGTGGCGTTCCGGCTGTCACAGGCAGAGATATTTCCCCCTCAACCCTCACAGAGTCCCCAGTAAAACCGACCAAGGGGGTCACCACAGGCTGAAGGGAGTCTAGAGATAATCCCATCCGAACAAAGGCGTCGTAAGTAAGGATGTCAACTGAGCTGCCACTATCAACTAATATCCTCTTTACAGGGTGCTTGGCGATCATCATAGAGACGATGATGCCTTCATTGTTTACATTTTCTACGACAGCAGATCCCCCCCAAGGAATTACATTATTCGGCGCCTCCTCCCCTCTCGGCCGTTTAGCTGCGGAGGCTAATCCCCATGACATCATTCCGACCGTCCGTTCCGTGGGGGCATTGTCGACCGAGGATTGGACAGGTGGAGGCCCCAAGAGGGCCGGCAGCGGCTGTGGCGCCTTTTGAACATACTTGCCGAGGTAGCCTCGTTGAATGAGCTCCTCGATGGCCTGCTTCAAGCTGTAGTAGCTGTCAGTGTCATGGCCGTAATCCCGGTAGAATCGGCAGTAGCGGCTTTTTGTCGCGGGGAGGACCTTTCTTCATGGGAGGAGGGCGTTGGAGATAAGGCTCGCCCTCGATCTCCATCAGGATGTGGGACCGAGGGGCGAGAAGAGGTGTGAGCTTGCTCTTGTCGGGGACAGGGCTTCGACGCCTGTTGTTGGATCGACGAGGCGGGTCAGCTCGCCGGTGTCGAGAGGCCCGCTTGGCTCAGGGCGAGCAGGCTTGTGGCTGGAGCTCCTTGAAGATTCTCGACGGGTGAAGTCAGCCTCATCCGTATGGATGTACTTTTGAGCTCGGAGGAGGAGGTCGGAATAAGAGCCCGGATGCTTCTTATCCAAAGAAAAGGTGAAGCGAGACGGGAGGAGTCCCCGCTTCAACGCCAACATTGCCACCGCGTCGTCGAGATGGTAGACCTCGAGGGCGGCGGCCTTGAACCGGGACACAAAGTCCCGCAGCGACTCTCCCTCCTTCTGGCGCACGGAGAAGAGGCTGTTTGCCACCATTGGAATTCGTCGGCAGGCATCGAAATGTGCCAGGAAGGCCTTCTCTAGCTCTCGGAAGGAGTCGATGCTATGAGGAGATAAGCGCGAGTGCCACGCGCGAGCGACCTTCCGCAAGGTGGCGGAAAGGCCTTGCAGAGAAGGGCATCCGAAGCACCTTGGACCTGCATCATTGCTTTATAACTCTCGAGATGGTCGAGAGGATCTGTCGTACCATCATATGGGTCTATCTAGGGGAAGCGAAATCTGGAGGGAACATGCTCCTCCAATATCCGGCGAGTGTAAGGAGAATGAGTGTCGAACTCTTCCTTCGGCTGGTGGTTGATTTTCCTGGCGAGCTCATCCAGCCGCCTGTTGTACTCCTCCAGGTGCTCCTCCGTCTGTCGGCTGATTGTTGGGGCCCTCCGAGATGGCTCGGAGGAGGAAGAAGAAGAAAAAAAGAAGGAGAAGAAGACGGGAGTCGGGCTTCCGCTTTGGCTCCTCCTGACGGTGCTGCTCAGGAGGGAATTTGCTGGGGCAGCAGCCAGGGGACCGCGGCCGCTTGGAGGGCTCGCGGTGAGGCTTCCTAGGGGAAGCCGGGTGACGATCGGCCTCCCGCCGGGGAGGGCCTCCCCTTGCCGACTGACTAGTGGGGGGAGCGGTCTGGTGCTGGATGGCCACGGACTGCTGTTGCTAGAGCACGTGGACCATAGCGGTAAGAGATTGAACTTGCTGGGAGAGGGTCGCTAGTCGCTCCGCGGTTTGGGCGGCTGCATCCGGTGGTGGGCAAGTGACCGGAGGATCGGTAACAGGGGGATTGGCCTCCTGCTGCCTAACTAGCGGGGGAAGCCTCGCTGGACAGCTGATGGAAGCGTCCTGGGCTCATGTCACCACAATGGCTTTCAAGAGAAAAGAGGGGGGGGGGGAAAAGAGTCTTCGAGGCGTAGCACAGGGAAGCCCTGAGATAGTTGATGCGTCCTGCACTGCCTGTCTCACATCACCCTCTACCTAGCGCGCCAATCTGATGACGCCCAATCACTGATCCTGAACGTCGGGAACGGATAGATTCTCGAACCTTCGCTTCACTAGGTTGCCTGCAAAGAAGTCCCAGGACCGGAGAGGATTCTCCAGTGGGACCCTCCGATGTTCAAGTTAGCAATTGAGGTCACAGCTGAAGAAGAGCTCGAATGAAGCCTTTTGGTATGAAAAGGTGTTCTCATGGAGGAGGGATTCCTCTCTGAGTGCTAAGACAACGATTTTTTTGGGGTTATCACGCATACATATTTAGTGAGTGGATTCACCTTTTATAGAGGTTGACATGATCACGTGGAATTCCGTGAAGAAGGAATGTCTGCGGGTTCTTGGGAGTTGTGTGAATCTGGGCTGGTTGGTGGGTCATGTCCCATCGGAGAGGGAGAAAATGATGGTTGGTGGGCCAAGTCCCATCAGCTAGCGAGGTGTTGGGTAGTTGGGTTCAGTCCCATCAACAGCGTGGCCAGTGGGTGGTTGGATCTGGCATTGTCAGGCGGCGCGGGTCAGAGAGGTGACGCCCTGAATTACCAGGGCCGTGCCGGGGTCGATTTGGCGGGAACCAGGGCGCCCCGACTTTCCAAAGGGAGCCGACGCAGAGCAGGGTCGACCTAGGATGGCCGAGACCGACCTTGCCGACTAGGAGGCGCCGGGGCGGGGCTGGCCAGGGACGGTTGGGACCGGTCCACCGGACTGGAGATGCCGGGGCCGAGAGGGGCCGACCAGGAAAGGTCGGGGCCGACTAGGCGGACTTGGAGATGCCGGGGTCGAGAGGGGCCGGCCAGGAAAGGTCGGAGCCAACACGGCGGACTTGGAGATGCCGAAGCCGAGAGGGGCCGACCAGGAAAGGTCGGGCCGATTCCACGGACTTGGAGATGCTGGGGCCGAGAGGGGCCGACCAGGAAAGGTCGGGGCCGACCGGCGGACTTGGAGATGCCGGAGCCGAGAGGGGCCGGCCAGGAAAGATCGGGACTGACTCGGCGGACTTGAAGATACCGAGGCCGCTAATGCTTTGATTTTATTGAAATTACCCCTGTGGCTACACCAGTCACATCAAAATCCATAAGATGTATATTGTGTAACAATTAACCAAAACAAGGTGTGAGATACCTGCCAAAAGGTAATCCCTGGAAGGATGAAATGAGATGGGTCCCCCGTTATGAGTATCCTGCATGCATGGCAGAACCAAAATGTGACCTCATTTGATATCATCAACCTACTAACAAGATGAAAATCATGCATACAACTTAAGAAGTATAAAAAAAAGAAACTGCCAAAACTTCGATAACCCTGATAGGTCTCCTCAGCTGTTTTTGACTCGAAAAACACTTTCTCAATGCGTTGTAAAATAAAAACATACATGAAAACGACTTCTCGATGCATTATAAAAATAATTTCCTTGGAACCTTTTTTGAGGGACTCTCGCTGCAATCTACATTCAGTGTTTAAAATGCCAGCTAGGACTAGTATTGCTAATAAACAATGGACCCCAGACTGCATTACCAGGTAATAAATAAGACATCCATCATGGGTCTAGCAATCAGATGGCTGGTTGCAACACCCATAACAAAACATTCTTCATGTCCTGTAAGGTTGTGGGACTTGAGATGGGAAAGTGGTGAGGATAATTAAGGGTGCCAGAAACTGGTACTCTTCCGAGTTTTGCTCGTCCATTGGGTCGAGGACATCCCAGCATTTTAATGTTGAATGCACGATGTGCAATTGGAAAATGCACAGAGGTTTTTATTACCATCAGATATTTAAACTCCAACTTTTGCTAAGTACCCTTGTTTTGTATATATAGAGAGCAATCCTTATTAAATTTAGGAGTATCCATGTAATTAAGGTACTAAATATATTTCCCCTTTTTTCAATGCTCTTCTATAAAAAATCGTCTCTTTTTTGGTATAGATGACCCTTTGGGCTTAGGGTCAGCAATGTGTTTGGGTTATACGCCGTCTTCTTTGATCTGGATGAAAGGAAATGCAAAATAGATGTTAAAAGCTAGACAATTGTATTGTTGGGAGGCCAGGGAAGAAGGGGAATGGAAATGGGGAAAGCTAGTTTCATGTGCGTTGCACTACTAGTTCTCGTATCACGTGTTGCTGCCAGAGCCGTGGTAATTGGTCACCAGCCTTGCAATGGTTCGATGGGGAGTGCCACTTCGAAGTGGAGGAAGAGTGGGCTATAAAATCGTAGATTGGGAGAGAGTTTGTCCAAATTATCTCTATAATTAATATCTTCAGACTATCAGTTCATTTAATCTGTTAATAAATCAAGTACTCCATGTAGTCTTAAAAACTAAATCGAAGTTAAATGATAATTGATAAACTTAAGTTATAAACTCTTCAAAAACTTTCTTTTTTAATCTAGTAAGAGGCTTTTTATCTTAGCCAAACTTTGCAGGCAGTTCAAATTAATTACTATGGCAACACCTATACCAATGAATGATTACTACTACAGGCATATATGATGGAAACCTAGAAGTGTTTGGTGCCAATATGTTGCCCCTCTTCCTCTTTTTTTAAATTCTTCTTCTTTAACCCTGAGAAATAACTGGGACTAAAATCTCTTTCAATGATTTTTCTCCCCTTTCTAAGTTGAATGATCAAATCGTTTTCTTTTTGTTTGTAGACACAATACAAGAGAATTAAGTGGATAATCTCACAACATTGCGTTCACCTTAATTTAAAGGATTTTGCTTCATACAATGACCTTAAATTATCTTCAATCAAAGTAAAGATGCAAACTAGTACAACAATTTTGAGTCATTGGGTGTTGGTGCTAACCGTGTTCATGTCTCACCCTCACACATATACATACTGCCATATTTTTCCCTATCCTATTCTTCAATAAAAAATCTATTGAAGTAGGATAAATGGGTGCCGATTAGAGGTTGCTATGTGATCTTGAAGCGCTTATGAATACTATCCATACTATCCTTTTCGTAGTTTGCTGCCAAGTTTGA
>UESW01004570.1:0-79025 GCA_900491605.1 Calamus simplicifolius | reverse complement strand
CACCCTCCATAGCCTATAACCTGCATGCTGAGCCACGACCGCCGCTGCCCAGTCAGCAGCCGTGTTGGCTTCGCGAAAGACATGACGTATCTGGGCAGTATCCACTGCTGAAGCATAGTTCAAATGTCCCTAAGGATCGGATTAGTGGAAACATCAGGAACACTCTCCTTCCGCATCCACTGTATAACAGTCATAGAGTCTCCCTCAATCACAAGCCTCTGAGCTCGAAGAGTCTGGGAAGCATAAAAATACCAGCCCAAGCAGCATAAAGCTCGACATAGGGACAGAGGAATCCAGAGTGCCGAATCCACCAGCCGCCAACATGTCACCCTGAGGCCCACGAATGATGAAAGCCGAACCGGCTAGTATGCCACGGACACTCCCATCAAAGTTGATTTTGACATACCCTGGAGGGGGGGCTCCCAGAAATGAAAACGTACGCCGGTTCGCTGCCGGAGCAGCAGGGGAACCCCAGAGGCCAGAGATGTCATAACCAACAGAATGAATAGCACGGGCACAGTCCGCAGACAGATCTAATCCTCCTCACAATCTGATGCGAAGAAATACAGTCCTCCGAGAAAATAATCTGATTCCTCGATAGCCAAATCTGGTAAGCCGTGACCGCCCAAAGACCACGAATATGCTGAGGAGCCTTCCGAAGATCCTGGAAAAAAATAGGACGAGGAGAGCCATAATCATCCACTCTATAGCCATACCCCATCTGGTGCCAAATCCCACTAGCTCTTGGGCATTTGAAGATAGCATGGTCAGTAGACTCATCCTCCAAACCACAGAGGGGACATGTCGGCTGGATAGACAGACCCCTACGAGAGAGCAGAGCACACGTCGGTAAGCAGTCCCAAAGAAGCTTCCAGATAAAAGCTGAACCCTAGGAAGAGTAGGAAGCGACCATATCCATGCAGCATCCTTTGATTCCTGAGGCTGAGACCTAAAGATCTCCATAAGATCCCTGAAAGGAGCCCTAGAGAGGGAGGATCTCTGCCATAATCTCACATCACCCGAGGGGCCCGAGATAATAGGAATAGAAAGGATCCGCTGAGAAAGTTCATCACCAAAAGGCTGGTCACCATAGGGATATTCCAAGAGGGGGGATCTGATGAGATCAAATCCTTGACCCTCAAGTCAGTGGGAATATCAGAGCTGATAAATGATGGCCACCGAGACAGAGGAATCTCAGAAATCCAAGATTCCTGAATAGCATCAATAGAGTGGCCATCACCAACCATCCAAGAGACATTCTGCATGATATAGTCACCAACCTGACACACCTCCTTCCAAAAGAAGGAACATCCCCTGGGCGGCAATATGAGCTCCCCTGACTTCCAATCACCATATCTCGCACGCATCACAGAGCTCCAGAGGCAGTGCGGCTCCAGAAGAAAGCGAGAAGCATGTCTGGCCAACAAAGCTTGTCGCCTTACCACCAGGGATTGAATCCCAAGACCCCCTTCCTGAATAGGCCTACAGATCATGTCCCACGATAAGAGATGAATACCATGCCCGTCTTGCATAGAAGCCCATAAAAAGTCTCTAAAGCATCTCTCAATCCTCCTCAAACAGGTAGTCGGAATGGCCACATTCGACAGCATATAGAGCGGAAGGGAAGAAAGGACCGACCGAATAATAGTGAGACGGGCCATCATAGATAGATCTGTGACATGCCAACCCTCGATACGCTGACGGACCCGCCTCTCTAGATCCACAAAGTCAGAACAACGAGGACGTCTGCCAGTCATGGGGATCCCCAGATACATGAATCGATCAGTCTGAATAGAGATTCCCAACCGATTAATAATAGCTACTCTGGTGGATCTAGGAGTCTTCGGGCTAAAGCAAATAGAAGACTTCTGAAGATTGACCTTCTGACCCGAAGCCTGGCAATAGCGCTGAATAATGGAATCAAAGGTAGCCGCATTAGCTGTAGAAGCCTGACCCAAAAGGATGCAATCATCAGCAAACAAAAGATGAGATATGGAAAGGCCCACATCCCCCACCACAAAAGGGACAATCCTCAGATTATGCTGGGCCTGATGAAGAGCTCGAGAGAGATCGTCCGCCGCCAAAATGAACAGAAGGGGAGATAGCGGGCATCCCTGACGTAATCCAACCGATGAATAGAAAAACTCAGATGGGCTCCCATTGACGATCAAAGAGAAAGAAGGCCTCTGAATACAGGCCATAACCCAATCGATAAACATCTCAGCAAAACCGAACTCCTGAAGAGAGCGATGCAAGAAGGTCCAGCTCAGTCTATCATATGCTCTCTCCATATCTAGCTTAATAGCCATAAGACACCGTCTGGCAGGGGCTCTATGAAGATCATGCATAAACTCCTGAGTGATGAGGACATTGTCCGAGATAGACCGTCCTCTAATAAACGCCCCCTGCTCCTCAGAAATAATACGAGGGATCACACACGGAGGCGGGAAGCTAAGAGACGGGCACAAACCTTGTACAGAGTAGTGCAGAGGCTAATCGGCCTAAAGTGCTGAGGAAGAGAAGCATCCGAGCGTTTAGGCACAAGAGTAATAAGAGTCCGATTCCAATCCTCAGGAATGTACTTAGATTGGAAAACAATTTGGATAGCCTGAACCATCTCCTGCCCCACAATATCCCAATAATGGCGAAAAAAGAAGGGCGGAAACCCATCCGGCCCAGGAGCCTTATCCTGACCAAGCTCCCAAAGAGCCCGACGAACCTCTCCGCAAAAATAGGCCTGACAAGCATGGAGTTATCCAAAGAGGACACCTTCCTGGAGTCAGAAATCTGAGTAACCGGACCACCTTCACCAGAAGATTTAGACCATCTGGATTGGAAGAAATGAAGAAGCTGAGACCGGATAGAATGAATATCCTCCTGATGGTGCCCCTCAGCATCAACAAGCCTCCGAATCCTATTAACAGCCCTCCGCCTCAGAGTAGCCTGGTGGAAAAATCTGGTATTCCGATCCCCTTCACGGATCCACAGAACCCTGGATCTCTGCCTCCAATATAACTCCTGCTGACGAAGAAGGGAGTGATGACGAGCAAGGTTCTCTCGCAATAGAGAGAGATCAGAGTCCAAGAGAAGACCATCCTGGTCCTCCTTCGACTGAATGGCACATATAATGGCTTCAGCCTGCTCCACTTGCCTATCTAGATCCCCAACCTCCAGCCTATTCCATCTGGAAAGTCTGCGACTGGCCAACATGAGGCGGCGAGATATCGGTAGACAGCATTACCCCTGATAGGAAGGTGCCAGATCTGAGAAATGATAGCCCGAGCAGCAGAATGGACCGTCCAAAACCGTTCAAATCTAAACTGTTTCCTCTGCTGAAGATTAGCCTCCAAGGAAATCAGAATAGGACAGTGATCCGAGGCGATCCTAGGAAGGTGAGTGACGGTGACAGCAGGGAATTTATGGAGCCACTGAGCAGTAGCCAGAGCTCTATCAATTCTCTCCCAAACACGAGCTGTCCCCTGCCGATTATTACACCAAGTAAATTGGGGCCCCGAATACCCCAAATCCATCAGCCCCATAGATCCAATGAAAGTTCTAAATTCATTAATATCAGCAGAGTTTGAGGCTGGCCTGCCCCCTCGCTTCTCACTAGCCTCAGTAATGCAGTTGAAGTCACCAGCAATAATAGAAGGAATCCCTTGATCTAGGAGAGCGGATAGCTCGGACCAAAGAACCCGTCGCTCCGGTAGTCTGTGCTTGCATAGACCGCCGATAAGAACCAGGGGTCAAAGTCCCATCAGAGACAAGGAGACCAATATGCTGATTACTCTGATGAAAAGCGTCAATCGTGACGGCAAGTCGTGCCAAATAGCCAAGATGCCACCAGACAGCCCAACAGCCTCCACCGCATATGAAGACCAGGACCGGACAATCTGCCTCCGAAACCGCACCAAACTGTCTCAGACAACCTGGTTTCTAAAAGGACACAAATATCAAAATTGTGTAACTGAATCAATCTACCAAAAGAGGAACGAAATGAGGGCTTATTAGCACCTCTGACATTCCAAATTAAGATCTTCATTAATTAACTGGAGATAACTGGGACCACCTCCTGGTCCTCTTCCATCACACTATCAGTATTCTTAAAAGAGCAGTCCTGCAGGACTGCTGAATCAGCATCAATGTCTCCTAAACCTGGCCCATGAGATCGACAGAAGTAGCCAGACACTCCTGATCTACAGGCCCATCTGGGTTACCCATTTTCATCTCCTGTACTGATTCCATGCAACATAGGGACTGGGGCAGATTTCACGAGGAAGGAATGATGTCCAATCTGCATTTGGCCAGATTACCCTTGCCTTTCCCTTTTATCTTATCAGATTTGGAAATAGATCTGGGGGGCAGGCACTCGACAGGTCTCGCCCGCTTGAGGGGCGCTGAACCCCTTGCCCTATTCACCTCCTGGCCATCACCAAATGGAGCCAGAGCCAAAGAAGCAAAGGGATTAGCTGAGACCAGGGATTGGGCATTAGCAGAATTCAGAGATCCCAATTTGATCAACAATCAGCTTCCCCTTAACTAATCTTTTGGAAACGGCACGCTGCAGGAAAACTGGCACAGGTACTGTAGTTTGCCTATCTGAATCTTTCTCCCCATCCTCCTTAGCCGACATCACCTTCCTGTTAACAGAATCAAACGTTCCTTCAGCCACAACACCTTTGAGCTTCCCCTTAACTGAGCATTTGGAACTGGCACGCTGCTGGAAAACCGGCACAGGCACCAAAGACTGACTCTCAGAATCGATCTCCCCATACTCCTTAGCCAGCACCAGCTTCCGGTTGGCAGAGACGATCGATCCATCAGTCACAGCACCTGGAACAGGGCAATCCTTCTCCCCTCCCAGCACTTTGGAACCTGAAACAAACTTCACTGCTACAGGGAGCCGTCTTCGTCCCACCTTCGATGGAGACATCCAGCCTTCCATCTGATTCAAATACATTGAACCTGGCTGAGGAGCAGCACTAGGAACAAAGGCCGATGAAGGAGGCTTAGCCAGGGGGACCTCTGCTTTCCTCCGTTGACGGACTGCAGCCAGCCACGGCCCAAAAACAAAGCTCCTGTCAGAAGCCTCCGCCTCAGCCATGTCCTCAAGCCCGCACCGACCCTCCAGATGCAAAGAACCACAAGACGGACAGAAGCCCTCCAAGGATTCGTACACAAACGACTGCCAGAAAGGACCATGCAACCCCTGTACTCTGGTCCCAGGCCGGAGGGAGCAGCTCAGATCAACACGAACTGCCACCTGAGCAAAACCTCCCCTGGTCCCTGACGCAGTGGCAGCATCCACAAAGCAAAAGGACCCTGCTTGCTCCGAGATGGCTCTGAGGATTTCCTCCTTCCAGAACTCCATAGGAAGACTAGGCATCCTTATCCAAACAAGCGCGGAGGAGATGGAATTCTCAGCCGGAAAGAATTCCTGCCGCCATGCTTCAGTTCCAATGATCTGTCCGTTGATCACCCACGGACGAGAGAGGACCAGATCGACTGCCTCCGGGTCTTCGAATCGAAAATGTGACAACGAAATGCCAGGGACACCGGGACGATGACTCCATAGATGCCAGCATGCCTGAACTCCCGGATAAAGGCTTCAGCCGGCACCCATTTAGAGAAGGAACGGGCCAATACAGCACATTGCTGCCACCCCGCCATCGCCTCTTGCAGAACCGGCACCGAGACCCGGACTACATCGGGAATTTGGACTCCAGCTTGCCACCTCCGACGGAGAGGGAGACGAAGATACCCATTGATAGCCAGAAACCTGAGCTTTCCTCCCGTTAATCCGAACCTCCGCAGCCGAATCGGAAGCCATAGGAAGACGGAGGGAGGCAAGACGAAAGCCGGAGGAGAAGCGCTCTGACAATCATCGTAGATCGCCGAAGATCGAGGAGGGAGAAAGCCGGAGCACAAATCTTAAAGCAAAGCACCGAGGAAGAACCAGGGAATCGCTCACACGGTTTTTAAAGCACCAAAAAACCCTTACTCGTCCAATTGTTTCATGTTCTTTAAACATTACAATTTTTAGTACTTAATACAAAGATGAAGAGTCTATGGTTACATAAATTTTTGTGTGTAACCTATTTAGAGGCAGTAGATCATATTAATTTGTGACCTGAATCATTGGTGTGGAATAGTTTCATTCGACGACACTTGAATGGATCTTCACTCAGATCCAATCAAACAAGATTGGATGATAGGGGTTACACATCAATGGTTGAAGCCATTTGATGCATTCTACTACTTTAAAATGCTTAAATATATAGAGGCAGAAAATTTTGGTGGACAAATTTTATTGTCCAATGTACTTAAATTTAAGCAGCATTTGATTTGGAATAAGATTTATTTTAGAAACCAGACCAAACGAGAATAGAAATAATTTGTTAAGAGATGACCGTTCAAAAAAAAAAAAAAAACCTGCTTTATTTTGGCGGCCTTGAATTGGTCTGGTCGTAGGAGAACGTCCGAATGCATCAAGTGATCATATTTTGTTTTCCCCTAAGAAGGTTATTGGCGCCATCATAAGAGTTGAATATTTACAATTTAGTCTTTTGTTTGATATTATTGGTTCTTGAAACAGTGGATAGCCAGCGGAGGCCGGTAGTTTGTTCTTCAAGCAGGCGTCAAATGTTAAACTGAGTCTCGATTTGCCAAGGAGACGGAAAGAAAAACTTGGGTCTTAATTTGCTCAACCCAGTTCGGCAATTTACTCTAGTTAATGCAGCTTAAGCCAAGGTCTGAGCATGAGAGGACACACATAAATAGAGAGAGAGAGAGAGAGAGAGAGAGAGAGAGAGAGAGAGAGAGAGAGAGAGAGAGAAACTACCTTTAAAGACTACCTTAAATAGAAGAAAATTTAGAATTTATCATTTTTTCATCTTTCAATACACATAAATTTCGAAGCTACTTCATTTTTTTTTTTTTTTATCTTTAAAATCCTCTCTCTCTCTCTCTATATATATATATATATAGAGAGAGAGAGATCGAGCAAGCACTGAGAAGACGGGGGGACCCTGAAGGCCAACGATGGAACATCGATCATATGCAATGGCCTTACCCGAAGGTTCTTAATTAGTTATCATGCAGTAAATTAAAGATGTAGAGCCAAGACGACCAAGGAGGGAATTCGTATAATCTTGGGTACGTAAGAACCCTTCTTAATTTTGTTTTCCGAGGCGAAGTCATGACCTTAGCAACCATCCGTTAATTTCGCCTACGCAATTCCAACCTCCATGAGCGCTGCTGTTTTTAAATGGGTACCTCATTCCTCGTGTTTGAACGTAACCTAATAAGGCATTTTTTTTTAGGGGGCCGTGAGCTAATAAGATGTAAACCATCTTTGGTCATGTCAATTCAGACTACTTAGATCTACCTACACCATGCAAGACTCATGCAGAATGCGTTCAGTTGGAAAGATCTTAAATAATATATAAACAAAAAAATAAATAATAATTAAGAAATAATTATTAGCTAAGAATCACTGAACAGTTATAGAATCCTAGGGCGTTGCAGAAATGTAGAATACTTAAAATAATATTTAAAAAAATAGAAAATAAAATTTATATTCAAATTTATATTTTTAATATATATATATATATATAATATAAAAAGTTTAAAAATATTCTTTTATTTTATTATTTTTTTAAAAAGTAATTTTTTTTTTCACCTCATGCATCTATCATCGACTAGTACTATTTCACTACAAATCATCTTTCATCATCTATTTATCATCATTATCATTACAATCACTAACATGCCATCGTCATTGATTATCCCTTTCAACCTCTACCACAAACCTTCGTCACCCTTAGTGCCGGCCACTTATCATCCAGTGTGATAATACCTTTACTATCTGCCACCTATCTTTATCGTGACCATCCTTCATCATCCTACCACGACCATAATCATCATCCCCTTTAATGTCCTTCACCGTTCATGTTAAATATGTCTTGAATTTTATATATTGGGCCCGGTTTTTTGATCCGACCCGATATTCTTATTGGGCCCGGACCAAATCGGTCCGCTAGGGTTTATTTTATGGAAGTATTTTTTTGGGGCGTATATATAGATATACGTGTAAAACTTCTGTAAGGGTTTGGGACCTCCTCTTTTTTGATAATAGAATTTTGTCTGCCTTGCCCGTGGATGTAGATCACCATGATCGAACCACGTAAATTCTTGGTGTTCCTTTGTTTGTTATTGTTTGATTTGTTTATTGAATCTGATTTCCGCAACAAACTGGTATCAGAGCTTTAGTTCGAAAAACAATTTTGTTGAAAAAAAAAGGGGAAAAACCTAACCCTAATTTTTTTTTTTGGTCTTCGTCTGCCTCCTCTGTTTTTACGACGGCTCTGGTGCGGTGAGCATGGATCCTTTTCTTCACCCGGCGACGGCTGTGGAGGAAGTCGAGCGTGGCAAAGGCCATCATTTTGTGCGGCGGATTTCGATCTTCTTTTGAGCGAGAGGCTTCGCGTGCCTTCCTTTGCTGAAGGAACGATTTTTTTTCTCCACGCCTCTTGCTTCGGCGCTTCTCCTTCTCGATTGCCTTCGCCGCTCCGTCTTTCTCGTTTGATTGTAACCGCTTCGAACAGAGCTCGGTTTTTCCTTTCATTCTCTTCAGCCTCGCGTGGACTGAGGCCTCCTCTTTGGAGAGGTACTGCAATCTCTTCTCAAAATCCTCTCTAGTTCCAAAATCCCTTTCCACAAGCGAGAGAAAAGTCCCCCGCGTTGCTTCTTGCCCGCCGCAACCGGCGCGTCCTCTTTCTTCGAACTGGTCACAGATTTTGCCAGATCGTTCCCCGCCGCCAGGCCGGCATCCTCCGCCATTCCCTGAACCAACGAGGAAGGCAAGGATCGGATCGACATTTGCCCTAGCTCTGCCCTGAAGGGGGGATTCTGAGATTCAATCGCTGGAAAGACCCTGGATCTTGGCTGCCTCGTCCCTGATCTGAACTACAATTTTGGGAGGATTTCGCGATGGATCTGATCGATTCTTGTATGGCTTTTGGAGGGATCTGAGGAGTCCCATACCTCGGTGCCGTTCTTGAGAAGCAGCATAACAATCTCGTGTGGCCCTTGGCAGCGGCGAAGTGGAGGGGGAGTTGAGGCCCGAATGTGGAGTACTTGGCGAGGCCAGGGTTGAACTCGAGCAGCATCTGGACCTCCACCAGATCGCCGTCCCTCGCCGCCGAAACCAGCCATTCGCCAGAGGCGGAGCACCCTAACGAATTCCCCATCGCCAATCGGACCTGCTCGGCCTCGGCGGCCGTGGCTTTATAACGAGGAGGGGAAAGAGACGGTATTAGCTTCGCCACCAACGAAGAGCTTTCCCCAATAACGAGGGTCGCGGTCCCCGGTCGGCCACCATGTCTTTTTCGGCCCCGGCGGTGTAATTAGCAGCGGGATCCAAGGATCTCTTCTTCTTCTTCAATCCAAACGAAAAGATTGTTTCGTTCTTAGGAATTCTTAGGATGTCATCTTTGAAGTTTCAGATTGCACCATTTGATGGACAGAACAACTTCGGATTATGGAGAATAAAGATGAAGGCTTTATTGAAACGAGAGGGTTCTGTTAGGGCTCTGGATAATAATTATACAGATGACATGACCACGGCTGAGATTGAAGAGATGGATGAGAAGGCGCATAGTGCGATCCAGTTGTCTCTAGAAGACAATGTTTTGCGAGAAGTCGCAGATGAGAAAACAGCGGCCGGTCTTTGGAAGAAACTGGAAAGTCTCTACATGAAGAAATCTTTAACATCGAGACTTTATTTGAAGCAGCGTCTTTATACCCTAAAGATGCGAGAAGGTACGCCTATTAAGGAACACTTGAATGAGTTTAATAAGATTGTTATGGATATGAAAAATCTAGATATTAAACTCGAGGAAGAAGATCAAGCTTTGATTGTGTTATGCTCATTGCCTGCCTCATACAAAAATTTTGTGAACTCGATGCTTTATGGACGTGAATCCATAACTCTAGAGGATGTTAAAGCATCCTTGAATTCTGCAGAATTGAGAACAAAATTGAATGGAAATACTAGTGGAGACAGGGCAGATGGTTTATTCGTGAGAGGTAGGGCAAAGAAGAAGGATAAAGCTTTTAGAAAGAAATCTGTTGGTCGTTCAAAATCTAGACCACCTGGAGATACGACGAACGTTGAGTGCTACTATTGTCACAAGAAAGGACATTACAAGTCAGATTGTCCTGTGCTCAAGAGAAAGGATAAGCAACGTAGTCAACGTCAAGATACGGCGAATATGGCTGAAGAACTGGAATCACTTCACAAGAACCAGACTTGGGACTTGGTGCCATTGCCTAAAGAAAAAGAGCCATTGGGTGTAAATGGGTCTTTAAGAAAAAGGAAGGTATTCCAGGCGTTGAAATTGGTAGATTCAAGGCAAGACTTGTAGCTAAAGGTTACAATCAGAGGGAGGGAATTGATTATGATGAAGTGTTCTCTCCTGTTGTGAAACACACTTCTATTCGTGTGTTGCTGGCTATAGTTGCTCAATTTGACTTAGAGCTTGAGCAACTCGATGTGAAGACAGCCTTTTTGCATGGTGAGCTTGAGGAGACTATTTATATGGCCCAGCCTGAGGGCTATTATGTAGAAGGCAAGGAAGATCATGTATGTCGATTGAAGAAATCATTGTATGGTTTGAAGCAGTCTCCAAGACAGTGGTATAAAAGATTCGACAGTTTTATGATACGGAGCGGTTATCATAGGAGCAGCTATGATAGTTGTGTGTACTTCAGGAAGGTTTCAGATAATCCTTTGTCTATCTCCTTTTATATGTGGATGACATGCTCATTGCTGCAAAGAACATGACAGATGTGTTGATCTTGAAGAAATGTCTCACTAAGGAGTTTGAAATGAAAGATCTTGGTCCTGCCAAGAAGATCTTAGGAATGGAGATTCAGAGAGACAGAAAAGCAGGTAAGTTATATCTCTCACAGAGGAGATATATTGAGAAGGTACTTGAGAAGTTTGGGATGCAAAACTCTAAGCCTGTCAGTACACCTTTAGCATCACATTTTAGACTCTCAGCTATACATTCACCTCAGTCAGAGGTCGAGGAGGCTGCAATGTCTTCTGTCCCATACTCCAGTGCAGTTGGTAGCTTGATGTACGCTATGGTATGCACTCGTCCCGACATTGCACAGTCGACAGTTGCTTTGTCTACAACAGAGGCAGAGTATATGGCAGCAGCAGAAGCAGTAAAAGAAGCTATTTGGTTACGAAATCTTGTTCAAGAACTTGGGCTCAAGTAGGAAGACAATTCAGTTGTCTTTTGTGACAATCAGAGTGCTATTTGCTTGATTAAAAATCAAGCATATCATGAGAGGACTAAGCACATTGATATCAAGTATCATTTTATTCGAGAGGCATTTACTGAGAGAAATATTACAGTAAAGAAAGTAGATACTGCTGATAATCCTGCTGATATGCTGACCAAGATAGTTCCCGCCAACAAGTTTAAGCATTGCTTGGACTTGATTGGCATGCTTGTTTGAGGTTTGCTCCTTCTGGGGCTTGGTGGTGAGGTGAATGAAAGTTCTATTTTTGTTTTTTCTTGAAGTGGATATGTTTTTTCATTGCATCCCTTGTTTCCTACACCGAGTTAGCTCACGTAGGCTTAGGGATGCTGGGAGAATATGTTCGACTTCTAGTTTGTTAAATTCAAGCCAAGTGGAGATTTGTTAAATATGTCTTGAATTTATATATTGGGCCCGATTTTTTGACCCGACCCGATATTCTTGTTGGGCCCGGACCAAACCGGTCCGCTAGGGTTTATTTTATGGAAGTATTTTTTTGGGACGTATATATATAGATATACGTGTGAAAATTTCTGTAAGGGTTTGGGACCTCCTTTTTTGATAATGGAATTTTGTCTGCCTAGCCCGTGGATGTAGATCACCATGATCGAACCACGTAAATCTTGGTGTTCCTTTGTTTGTTTATTGTTTGATTTGTTTATTGAATCTGATTTCCGCAACAGTTCATCGCTAGCTATTATATTTTTGGACACTCATTATATTTAATTATCTCCATGGTATTTTTTACGATTGACCGTAAATATTTAACCTTTATCATCCAGTAGCAAACTCATTATATGTGCGCCACCTGCTATGCTCACCATCCTTCATCGCCGCTTTTATTACCACCGTCGACATCCACCGACGGAATCATCACCGTGCCATCACCACCAACATCATCCACACGTCGCAATTTTTTTATTTTCTAGTAAAGAGAACTGAAAATATGAAGGTGGAAATTGAAGATGAAAAATAGATTTTTTTTTTTTTTAAATAACCAAACCCGCGCTTACTCCCACCAGAGAAATTGAGCTGCTTCCAGCGATTGGAATTAAGGGGACCAAATGAGGACAAAAGCCGGTACCAGCCTTGGCATGCAGCGCATAATTGCCCTTCAAAGAAGGTGCATTTTGTTTTACCGCTCGTCGTTGCTTTTCCGTGCTATAAAGGAGGAAAGGAGGCGGAGACGATGGCCGCCAGACGGAGGCAAGGAAAGCCACGAGCTTGGAGGCGATGAAAGGCCTTGGCTGCTATTCTGCGGTTTTAGTCTTCTTTCTCGCTATCGCTGTTGCTCTGTCTGCTGAAGCTGTGGTGACTGCGAACTTACAGCCTGCCATGGCATGCATCAGATGATGATGAGTTTGCCATGGAGTCCGAAACAAGTAGAAGGATCCTGAAGGGCACACTCGGGTATGATCCGCTGCTTGGCCAGAGGCCAGCCGCCAGGCCAGCCCATACTAATCAGCCATATACAGATCATACGTGCAATCAAAATACGGTGTTTCGCTGCTATGGCAAGTCTCACCCGCCGTCAGCTTGACTTAGTGCAATCCATGCATTCTCCTCATGCTTTCTTTTGCTGGAAGGTTCCTTTATCCTCGTCTGTCTGTAACCTAAGAAAGGCCTCCTTACTCCTCAGGGCCGAAGTGTGACGTCATCCGAGTCCTCCGATGTAAAATCAAAAAAAAAAATTGCGACGTTCTATCATCATCCTTGAGCATTGATTTAGTTGTATTGTAGGAGCGCATATATATATATATGTATTTGAAGAAATAGGATGAGAGAAATTTAGGACCCGCAAAATCTAACCAGCACTTAACAACCCACACACGATAAATGGGTTTGAGCGCGCGCTCTCTCACTCTCTCTCTCTCTCTCTCGTCAATTCCCCATGAACTAGAATATTAATCCTTAATCCAGTCAGATGAGTTTGTATTTGGCCACTGATCTACAGCAGTTCAGGAATCGGTCATATATTGCATATTTCTTTAATATTTTATATAATTTATTGACTGTAAAATACATAAAAAAATATAGAAATGGATAACCAAATAATTAAGTCATATTGTCTAGGAAAGCGAGGTTAAAATGTTAATTAATTTTTTTTTCATCAGTTTGAGATTTTGGAACGAAAGCTACAGCCTCGCTTTTGATACACTCCACATTCTGGTCAGCATGCATAGAAAATATAAATATGAATTTACATGTGCTGTTATATGGAAAATAGATGAAATAAATGGCTACATGCAAGTCTCTCACTGGCTCTTTATTTATATTTAAAATTTCTATCGCATGAGAGTGACTTGATCTTCCTATTCAGATGGATAATATTCATGGTAGCGGACAAAACGCAGTTTTGATTTTTGTGGTTAAATCACCAACGACATTAAGGATTTTATGAGGCAAGGCAAGCAGCTCGGCATACATATATGAATGTAATATAGTAGTTAGAATCAATTAAAAAAATTAAAAAATTTAACAGTGTATTATAAGGACATTGCTCTTGGAATTCAAATATTATATATCCTGATGTCTTAACTCTAGAAGACATACATAAATAAACTTATTATTTGACAAGAATTAAGTACGCAATGTAGCCATCCAACAATGTAGGGTAGATTTGTATCTTTCTCAGATAATTCTCTCTCTAATCTCTTGAATTGGGTATGCATAGTAATGAAGGATAGCTTTGAAGATTAGTTAAAACAAACAATTAAAGTACGGCAATCCTATGTAGCTTCAATGATATTTGAAAAACTGTAATTATACAAAAATATCAAATTAAGTGGTTTGACTTGTTAAAAAGTTCTTTTTCTCATACCACATGAATACGCTTTGTATAAAATATAATGGTTTAGAGATGAAAGTGGCCAAAGCTCTAGTTACATAATTAATGATGATGTTCCTCCAGATTTTTTTGAATCATGTTAGGAGGTTTGGACGGCCAAGGTTTCTTCAGTCTATGAATGTTTCTTAAGAATTTTATCTGCGCCCCCATGTACGGATAAAGAAGAACGCTTGGCTTATAAAAAATCACTTCAAAAGCACCATATCAACAAACCATAAGATCATCAGTTACTAAAGAATAACATAAACAAAGGTGGCTTGGAACCAGGCAACATTGTAAGTTTTACCAACCCTAACTCTAATGCCTCATGCCCTTCTACTAGCCTAATTAATTTACTAGGGGGCAGAAACTATGCGACCTTAAAGATTTTGAGTGCAAATAAATTGATAGCAGATGAATTTAAGTTATAAATTTTTTAAAATTTTCTTTTTCAACCTATATAGAATTATTTTGAGGTATTACAATCTTTTTTCCTTACTAAGTGACGTTTTAATCATATATCATAAGCTAGCAAAAATTTACCTTAAATTGGATCACTAATGCTACAAGAATGGCTCCATCCACACTATGGTAAGATTTTACCATCATTCCATAGGTAACCATTTCCTCCTATCCATTAAATTTCATACACTCGGATCGGGTTTGATACCATTTGTAACACTCCAAGCGCGCTGATGAGAGATGAAGTGGAATGATGCAATTTAGGAGGAGATAGTAATAACTAAATGAAAAATGAAGTGAAGACATTTTCATGTAAAAGAGCAGAAATTTTCATGAAGGGATTTGCATGTTAAACAAGACTTGGATGAGAATCCTTCGAAATAGTAAAGAGAAAGGATCTTTGTAGCTAAGAAACCACACAGGCTAGGGCTTAGTTACTCTAATATTTTAGATCGAAAAATATTGAAAGAAGGATACCCAACTATTAATATATCAGAGATTAAAAGGATTGCACTCAAGGATGAAGTTCTTGGATAACAAGGGATTCCTCTAGTTGCAGGACTTCTTGTATCTGTTTCTTATCATGAAATACCTTCTTCTTTGGAACCTAAAATTTTGGGGATCCTTCTTTGTGGAGTCTTCTTGCACCTTGGAAGATGGGATGGGATGGTAGAATGGAATGAAGAATGGCTAATGGATCTTAGTGTGGAGATGACTTTCTTGAAGTAGCTAAGGGCCTCTCATTCACTCCCTCTTGGAGGGTATTTGCTAACACAAATGGAAGAAAATAAACTCAACTTTTATTCATCATAAATTATCTTTACAAAAGAGCTTCGAGTAGTATTTATAAGCCTCCATGGACTTTTAAAATTCAAATTACATGGAGCTTTTCATGAAAAGTTGCAACCTAAGCTAGCTATAAGGGTGGAATGTTGAAACAACTTATAACTAAGCTTAAGAAGAGGAGAGAAAAGTGGGCGGCTCCTTTAAATTTGAATTCTTCTTGGTGATGTGGCATGTGGTGATGTGGTTTGATGAGGTGTACACCAAGAGGTTGACATGGCATCTAACAATTCTTGTTGAAGTGGCATCCACCTTGGATTGATTTGTTGGAATCGTTGAATACATCCAATCTTCAAGCTCACTTGCTTACCTTGAACCCAATTCCATACCTCTCTAGGACCCAACTACTAAACTCACTAAATACAAACCAATTTGACCCTACTTTGGACTCAAGAACCCAAATTGAAATAAACCAACTTTAATTACATGACTCAAATTCAAAGAAGTAAAATTATTACTCTATTTACAGGATACATGAAAGAATTAAAGCCATACTGAATTAGATCGAAGCCTCTTTGAACTTTGGTGTCCGCACCAATTCTTTCAGGATGGGATGAACTCGATCCTATCGAGTAAGAACTGGTCTGACTTTGATACCTTTTTAGTAGGTCTAAATCGATTTGTTGTAGATCCTCTCGGGTGATCCAGGAAATTCTCGGATTCTAGCCTTCCTTGCCATCGAACCAGATAACGTTAATAGCTCTTATTTCTAGTGGTAATTGTCTGGTCATCCAAGATACGTTCAATCCTATCTCTCTGCTCTGGCTGAATTGCTGGTGGACACTCAGGTAGGGTTTCACTCTCAAAGGCTGGGTAAGATCCAAAAGGCTAACTAGGAATTAATATTGGCTCTTTGTATTCTTTCAGATCAGAAATATTAAATGTTGAACTAATGCCATAATCTGTTGGTAACTCTAACACATATGCATTAGGTCCAACTCTCTTTAATACTTTGAAAGGTCCAGCTCTTCGGACTTGCAATTTTTTCATAGTTTTTGGCGAGAACCTTTTAGGTCTAAGTTTAACCATGACAAAGTCTTCTATATTGAATTTTTTATTCATTTATGTGAATTAGCCATATGCTTATAGACTTCATTGCTCATTTGAATTTTCTTACTAATCTCCTTATGCAATTCCTTAATATGTTGTGCATATGACTCGGTGGACTCAACATTTGTGCATGAGTGGGTAATGGAATGAGGTCAATAGGTTTCTTAGGTTTATAACCATGGACAATCTCAAAGGGACTTTTACCAGTAGTCCTATTGACAGAGCTATTGTAAGCGAATTCAGCACGAGGTAATAGCATATCCCAGTTTCCTAAACTTTTTTCTACAAGACATCTCAATAAGCTTCCTAGATTTTGTTTACTACTTTGGTCTGTCCATCATCTGGGGTGATAAGCAGTTGAGAAGTTCAGTTTTGTTTCTAGTAGGTGCCAAGGGTTTTTCAAAAGTAACTCATGAAACAAACATTCCTATTAGAAACAATGGTCTTAGATAATCCATGCAATTTGACTACTTGATCGAGAAAAAGCTTGGCTACCCTAGAGGCATCAAAAGTTTGGGAAATGGTATAAAATGGGTCATCTTTGAAAATATTATTGCACCGGCCATCATATCTAACATGTCGTTTAAACGGGGTATAGAAACCTATACTTAGTTGTGATCTTATTAATGGCACGACTGTCTACACATATCCTTCAAGTGCCATCTTTCTTAGGGGTCAATAATGCTGGTACGGTACATGGCCTCAAACTTTTCCTAATGAATCCCTTTTGGAGGAGTTCTCTAACTTGTTTTTGTAACTCAGCATGCTTACTAGGGTTCATCCTATAATATGGTAGATTTGGTAATGTAGTGTCAGGGACTAAATCTATGGCATGTTGAATATCCCTAAGTGATGGAAGGTGATTAGGTAGATGTTCAGGGAAGACATCTTGAAACTCCCTTAAAATTTCTTTTACTTCCTGGGGTGTTCCTTCTGGGGTTGATTTGGATTTCCTGGGTTGATAGGATCCAAATTGGTGAACCTTCATTAATTTTCTTTTCTAAATCTTTATCATTCATCAAATGCAACCCCTGTTTCTTTTCCTTCAAGTTACTAGACCCTCTCTTAATGTTGTCTTTGGGTGGAAAAGGGTTTATAACTATCTTCTTTTCATTAAAATTAAAGAAACAAGAATTAGATCGACCGAATAAAGTAGCATCACGATTATATAACCAAGGTCTACCAAGAATAATACTACTAACCCCCATTGGAAGTATGTCACCAAACTTTCTCTAGGTACGACTGGAATTGCACCTGAACTTGACATCTAAACTTGACTGGTATCGAAGTAGAATCTATCCAAAAACCTTATAAGGGTTGGAATGGGAAGCAGCGGATAATCCTAAACTCTTAACAGTATTAGTTAAAATTGCATTGATACAACTTTTACTATCTATAATGATTTTGTACGCTTTCTCTCCTATTTTAATAAAAGTTTGTAGGATGTTAGTCCTATGCCAGTCTTCCTGCTCTTTGGTCCGAGTTAAGATACATCTAACAACTCCTAAAAACTCAGATGAGTCTAAAACTTCTTCATCTCCATCATACTCATCAGCTAGATTCACTTATGTTTCATAAATCTTTTTCTCCAAATTTTCAATTGATTCATCCACTCCTTCTCTACTTCTCCTATATGAAAGACTCTAGTAGGACATTGACTCGCATAATGACCTACCTTATGACATTTGAAATAGTGTATGCTTTGAGTATTACTCCTTTGGATTTTTGGACTCTTTTCTTTATCAATCTTTTGGACTAAAGGAGTATCGAATATGGATTAGTTAAAGTGAGTCTGGCTTAAATTAGGCCTTTGCTTAGGGCACTCATCTTATTGGGTTCAAGTCGACAGACAAATGGTACTCTTTGAAATCTCTCGAAGTCCCTAGCTACTGGTATGCTTGTTCTGACTTCTCTAAGGAACAGTTCTCTGAATCTCTTCCCTTAAACCGGCTCTAAATCTGAATAGGGTTACAGCTTCTGATTCAACAATACTACATCGCATAACATATTCATCAAACTTAGTAATGTATTCCGACATAGGCCTATTCCCTTGACTTAACCGTTGCCATTGGTTCAGTAACCGTTGCTTATAGGAAATAGGCAGATACTTCTCCCTAAGCTTGATTTTCATGGTTCTCCAAGTACCTATTGGCATGTCTCCTCTTTTCCTACACAGTCGCTCAATATTTTTCCAATACAACTTAGCTTGTCGGATTAGCCTAAGCTTGGCAAGTTTGAACTTTCTGTCCTCTAACATTTTATACCATTTAAAATATTGGTTCATATCTCCCTCCCAATTTATGTACACCTTAGGGTCTAGGTCCCCATCAAAAGTGGGTGCATCAAGTTTGATACTCCTAAGGGCTCTTTCATCTTGATCAATATAGTCATGATGAGGTCTTATTTGGTGAGGTTCAATAATAGGTTCAGAACATTGGACTCTAGGATTCAGGGGTGTCATTCTGGGTGATTGAGGCTCAGAAGGAGTCATATGGGATTCTTTTATGGAATTAATCCTTTCTTGCATCTGGTCAAACCTACTGTTCAATTGATTATATTGCTCAGTCATAGTCCTCATTAAAGCTTCTAGATTTGGGTCCATGGCTACATTGGGTTGATTTGGATTATGCTGGTATGGGTCCCTAATCTAGTTGTCATACAATGCAAATGGACTCGTTCTAGGGTGTGCTAGACCTAGAAGCCCAAACCAATGTTTAGTTAAGATGACAATCTAGACTGTAGTAACTTTGCACCTGGCCAAGTAAGTGTAAGGTTAGTGCAGGTCCCTCATTGCTTGCCTAAGACACCAATTAAAATTAGTGGAGTCAACCCTTAGGCCGGCCAAAAAAACCCTTGAGATGGTTCCAAAAGGCTCTCGATGGTTCTGTAGTCATCATGTCACCCCTGGGCCAGCCGAAGAAACCCTCGCGGTGGTTCAAGACCTATGGCTCCAACGACTCTCGAGTCAACCCCGGGTTGGCCGAAGACACCCACGAGGCAGTTCCAAAAGGCTCTCGATGGTTCTGCGATCTTTAGGTAACCCCTAGGCTGGTCGAAGAAACCTCCATGGTGGTTCAAGACCTATGGCTCTGGCGACTCTCGAGTCAACCCCTGTGCCGACTGAAGACTCCCCTGAGGCAATTCCAAAAGGCTGTCAATAGTCCCGCAGCCATCAAGTCACCCCCGGACCTGCTGAAGAAACCCCCATAGTGGTTCAAGGCCTATAGCTCTGGCAACTCTCGATTCAACCCCCATGCCGACCGAAGAAACCCCTGAGGCAGTTCCAAAAGGCTCTCAACGGTCCTGCGGTCATCAGATCACCCCCAGGCCGGCCGAAGAAACCCCAATGGTGATTCAAGACCCATGGCTCCACGACTCTCGAGTCAACCCCCAAGTTGGCTGAAGACTCTCTCGAGGTAGTTTTAAAAGGCTCTCGATAGTCCTACGGTTATCAGGTCACCCTAGGGCTGGCTGAAGAAACCCCCACAACGGTTCAAGACCTATGGCTCCTACGACTCTCGAGTCAACCCCCAGACCGGCCGAAGAAACCCTCGAGCGATCTCAAAAAGCTTTCAAGCATTGATTCAGCACCCTAAGATCACTCCGACAAATGCCTAAGGGGCAGAAGCAATCTCAGCCATCCCTAGAAGGTCTTTGCATGCCTTAAGTCAAGCTGCTAACTCCCAAGACAAGCCAAAAATTGGAACCACTACAAGAAATACTAAAATACGATGCAAATTAGTATGCGTCGCTAAATTGCGACCACTTTGCGATGCCTCCGTGACAACAAAATATTGCGATGCAATTAGTGACGCATTAGCGACTCAATAAACCAGAAAATCAAAAAATTAATTTTTTTATTTAGCGATGCAAATAATGCATCGCAATATTTTTAAATTAATTTTTTATGAAATATAAATATGGGAAAAAACTATTGCGACGCAACTCAGTGCGTCGCAAATGTTTTTAAAAAAATTAATTATGTTAAATAGCAACGCATTAGCGACGCAATAAACCAAAAAATTAGAAAAATTATTTTTAATTTAGCGATGTACCAATTGCGTCGTATATAATTTAAATAAAATTAATTTTTATAAAATAAATATGAGAAAAAAATATTGCGATGCAACTCAGTGCGTCGCAATATTTTTAAAAAATTAAATATGTTAAATAGCGATGCAATAAATCAAAAAATTAGAAAAAAATATTTTTAATTTAGCAACGCACTAACTGCATGCAATTATTTTAAATAAAATTAATTTTTATAAATATAATTATGAAATAAAAAAATTACGATGTAATCCTATGCATCGCAATGTTTTTAAAAAAATTAATTACGTTAAATAGCGACGCAATAGCGACGCAATAAACCAAAAAATTAGAGAAATTATTTTTAATTTAGCGACACACTAGTTGCGTCGTAATTATTTTAAATAAAATTAATTTTTATAAAATTTAATTATGAAATAAAAAAATTGTGACGCAACACTTTACGTCGTAATGTTTTTTAAAAATTAATTATGTTAAATAGCGATGCAATAAAATAGTAAATTAATAAAAATAATTTTTTATTTAGCGATGCAAGTATTGCATCGCAATATTTTTTTAAAAAAATAAATTTTATAAAAATATTAAAAAGAATTATGAAATAAAATATTGCGATGCACATGTGTGTGTGTTAAACTCTAATCATATGAGAACTGGAGCGAGATAAGATATAAGTAGAACGAAAGTTAAATGACTAGCATCTAAAGAAAGACTTCGATCCAAACAGATAAACATGGGCCAAAAAGAATAAAGAAACGATCCAAACCGTCGGATCGATCGCAATCGTCGGATCGTCGCCGATCGGATCGATCGCGACGGTCCGAGATCGGTCGTCGCCGACCGGATCGATCATGGTTTCGATCNGCCTTTTATTTTTGACCTAGGTTCACTTAGAGTCGACTCCCGCAAAGCGAGGTGTCGGCTCCGAACCAAAAAATCTGTCAGCACCCGAATTAGAGTCAGCTCTGCAGAAGCCGGAGTTGGCTCTAATTGCCCAGACAGAACATCAAAAATAAAGGTGTTGACTCCACAAACTGAAGGTGTCGACTCCACAATAGTTTCAGTGAAAAATTTGAATTTCAAATATCTAAAACTGATCAAATTAATCATCAAACTCTAGATAAGTGTTCCTTAATCAATTGGGGAAACAATGAATCAAATTTCTAGATAAATTTCCTTATTGGACATAGAGGATTTTCAAGAAATTGATGAAGTCTAGATAGTTGTTGTCCTTAAGAGTTTCAGAAAATCATTCTAAAGGATCACAAACTCCTAATTCTCCTCTAAGATAACAAAATCTTTCTTCACTTAATGGTTTGGTAAAAATATCAGCTAATTGATCATTAGTATTCACATATTCAAGACAAACATCATTGTTGGAAACATGTTCTCTAATAAAGTGATGTCTAATTTCTATGTGTTTAGTTCTAGAGTGTTGGATTGGATTCTTAGTTAGATTGATTGCACTAGTATTATCACATCTAATAAGAATTTTATCAAGTGTGATACCATAATCTTCAAGTTGTCGCTTTATCCAAACGATTTGAGCACAGCAACTTCAGCTGCAACATACTCTGCCTCAGCAGTGGATAATGCAACCGAATTTTGCTTCTTGCTAAACCAAGAAATTAAGTTACTTCCTAGAAGTTGGCATGCACCACTCGTACTCTTCCTATCTAATTTACAACCAGCATAATCAGAATCAGAATAAGCAATCAATTTCAAAGTTGAGTCTCTAGAATACCATAATCCTATTTTTAGTTCCATTTAAGTATCTAAAGATTCTTTTAATAGCAAATAAATGTGATTCTTTAGGATTAGATGATATCTTGCACATAGGCAAACAGAAAACATAATATCTGGCCTACTTGCAGTTAAGTAAAGAAGTGATCCGATCATACCTCGGTAATGCTTCTGATCTACTTTCTTACCTTCTTCATCCTTGTCCAGCTTGCATGAGGGACTCATTGGCGTACCAAGGGGTTTAGCAGATTCCATACCAAACTTTTTGAGTATTTCCTTTGTGTACTTTGTTTGGTTAATGAAAATCCCCACTTTCTCTTGTTTGATTTGAAGTCCAAGGAAGAAGTTGAGTTCTCCCATCATGCTCATCTCGAATTCTCCCTGCATTAACTTAGCGAATTCTTGACAAAGGAGATTGTTAGTAGCACCAAATACAATGTCATCAACATAAATTTGAACAATTAAAAAATCCTTTTCTTTTCTTTTTAAAAATAAAGTTTTATCAACATTTCTCTAGAAAAATTATTTTCAATTAAGAATTTACTTAATCTATCGTACCAAGCTCTAGGTGCTTGCTTTAAACCATAAAGTGCTTTGTGTAATTTGAAGACGTGGTTTGGAAATTCATGATCTTCAAAACCAGGAGGTTGTTCAACATAAACTTCCTCATTTATAAAACCATTTAAAAATGCACTTTTAACATCCATTTGAAATAAGTTGAAATTCATATGACATGCAAATGCAAGTAGTAGTCTAATGGCTTCTAATCTAGCAATAGGTGCAAAGGTTTCATCAAAATCTATACCTTCTTCCTGATTATATCCCTTTGCAACTAATCTAGCCTTATTTCTAATCACCAAGCCATTTTCATCCAATTTATTTCTAAAAACCATTTAGATCCTATTATAGGATGGTTTCTAGGTCTGTCTACTAGAGTCCAAACTTGGTTCCTAGTGAATTGGTTTAACTCTTCCTGCATTGCTAACATCCAATAACTATCTTTCTCAGCTTCCTCTATAGTTTTGGGTTCTATATGAGATACAAATGCAAGATGATTATTGATATTTCTTATTGATGATCTAGTCCTTACACCTTGAGATGGATCACCTATGATTAGGTCCTTAGGATGACCATAAGCATATCTCCAATCTCTAGGTAGATCTTTATCATTATGAGCAGTATCAATACCATCATCCTTAGGTGAGTTATCATCCTTAGCTTCAGGTTCTTGATCTGAAGATACATTTAATTTTTCAATCCCTTTCAATCAAAGATGTATCTTCCTCATCATCAATTTTACTCGAACTTGATGCTAAAGACTCATCAAACACTATATGAATGGATTCTTCTACAACTAAACTTCTCTTATTAAATACTCTATATGCCTTGCTAGATGTAGAATATCCTAGGAAAATGCCTTCATCAGACTTTGCATCAAACTTCCCAAGATTGTCCTTACCATTGTTATGAATAAAGCATTTACAACCAAATGCATGAAAATAACCTAAATTTGGTTTCCTATTATGCCATAGTTCATAGGGAGTTTTCTTAAGGATAGGTCTAATTAGGGCTCTATTTAGGATGTAACATGCTGTGTTTATAGCTTCCGCCCAAAAATATTTTGGAAGTTGGCTTTCACATAGCATGGTACGGGCCATGTCTTCTAAAGTCCTATTCTTTCTTTCTACAACACCATTTTGTGTGGTGTCCTAGGTGCTGAAAAATTATGATGTATGCCTTTTTCAAAACAGAATTTTTCAAATAAGTGATTTTCAAATTCAGTTCCATGATCACTTCTAATAGACACTATGGTAGTGTTTTTCTCATTTGTGACTTTCTTAACAAATTTCAGGAAATATTGAGAAAGTCTCATCTTTGTGAGCCAAAAACATTACCCAAGTGAATCTAGAGTAATCATCTACTATCACAAGACCATATTTCTTTCCTCATAGACTTGTGGTTCTAGTAGGTCCAAAAAGGTCCATGTGTAGTAGCTCTAGTGGCCTAGTAGTTGAAACAACATTCTTAGATTTGAAGGAAGTTCTTGTTTGTTTTCCAAATTGACATGCATCACATATTTGATTATTTTCAAAATTTAAACTAGGAATACCTTTAACTAAATCATTTTCAATAGTTTAGAAATTAGGTGTGTGCTTACATGACCTAATCTACGGTGCCATAGCCAACAATCTCATTCATCTTAGCATTATTAGCAACTAAGCAATGATTACTTGGAGACAAATTACTCAAATCAATTAAGTACACATTGCCATAACGTTTACCAACAAGAATAATGCTGTTATCAATGGGATTAGTAACAGTGCAAATAGAAGCTTCAAAGGAAACTTTGAAACCTTTATCACACAGTTGGCTAATACTTATCAAATTATGCTTAAGTCCATCAACATAAAAGACATTATCAATATGAGTAGATGGAGTAATTTGAATCTTACCAATACCCATGATATGGCCTTGACCATTATCACCAAAAGTAACTACTCCACCTCTTTTATTTCAAGGGTGATGAATTGATCTTTGTCACCGTCATGTGTCTTGAGCAACCACTATCAAGGTACCACTTTCTTTTCAGTCTGATGGCTGCAAGACACTCCTGCAAAATATTCATATCTTAACTTTAGGTACCCAAGCCTTCTTGGGTCCCTCATGGTTAGATGCAATAAATTTTGTTCCTTTGGGAACCCAAATCATCTTTCTTTATCATGTGAAGTTTTACACATATAAGATTTATGTCCTTTGTTTCACATTTAAAACAAGTAATATTTGATGATTTTTCAGCATGTATAAAAATATTTTTCAAGGATTTTTGCTTTTTAAGTGGATTATATCCTAATCCAGCTTTATCAAAAATAGCTTTTTGGTTGTCCAAAATCATATTAAGTTTGATAGAGCTTAAAGTAAATTTGTCAACAATGGGTTTAAGCCTATCAACTTCATTTTTTAAATTTTTATTTCTTTCTTTAGAAATTCATTTTCACAATGTGATTTCATTTTCTAAAGATAGATTTTGCATTTGATTCTTCAGATCTTTGTTCTTTGAACTTAATTTTGCAAAATCATCCATCAATTCATAAAAAGCACTATGCAACTCATCGAAAGTAAAATCATCAAGAAACTTGGACTTACCTCATCATTGTCCGCCATGAAGCATAGATTGGCCATTTCACTCTTCTCTTCCTCTTCGAAACTTGAGCTTTCCGAATCACTCCATGTGCCATCATTGCCTTCTTTTTGAATCTCTGGGTGCCTTTCTTTAATTGTGGGCATTCAGATTTAAAGTGTCCCGGCTTCTTGCATTCAAAACAGATAACTTCTTTTTCTTTGCCCTTGTCCTCATCTTTTCTAGCAAAGGGTTTTTTTCTTTTCAAACTTCTTTTTCTTCATGAATCTTTTAAACTTCCTTGTGATGAGTGCCATATTCTCATCATCACTTTCATCTTCAGATTCATGAGGCTCTTCCATATATTCAGAAATCTTAAGAGCCATAGTCCTCTTCTTCTTTGACTCATCATCATCAATATGTTGCTTAACTTGAAGCTCATGAGTCATTAAGGATCCCAATAATTTTTCCAGGGGTAGGGTACTTAGATCTTTTGCCTCTTGTATTGCAGTCACTTTAGCTTCCCAAGTCCTAGGCAAGGAACGCAAAACCTTTCTCATAATATCAGAATTATCATAAGATTTACCAAGACTTTTTAAACCATTAACTATATCAGTAAATCTTGTAAACATATCAGAAATAGATTCACATGCATCCATTTTAAACAATTCATACTTATGAACTAGCATGTTAATCTTGGATTCCTTGACTTGATTTGTTCCCTCATGGGTAACCTCAAGTCTATCCCAGATTTTCTTAGCAGAGATGCAAATAGATATATGATTGAATTCATTTGCATCTAATGAGCAGTACAAAACATTCATTGCCTTGGCATTAAGTTGTACCAATTTTTTATCTTGTTCATCCCATTCCGTTTTCCGTTTAGGGATCTCCATACCATTAATTCTAGCAGTGGGTGTGTATGGTCCATTGACTATAATGCTCCATAGATCATAGTCAAGTGCTTGAATGAAGATTTTCATTCTAGCCTTCCAATAACCATAGTTTAAACCATTAAACAAGGGTGATCTATTAGTAGATTGGCCTTCAGAAAAGATGAACCAGCTTGAGTTGCCATGTGGATCTTTGACTCTTGATCGTTAGATCAAATCAAATGAGCACTAGCAATGATACCAATTGTTGGTCCAGATAGCAACCCAAGAGGGGGGTGAATTGGGTTTTTCAAAAATTAAACTCCTTTTAAAAATAATCCCCCAGCGGAAGTGAAAACTTAGATGTATACAAATTAAAACAGAGTATGCAAGAATGGAGAGTAAGAGACAAGGAAATAATCACGGCAAACACAATAAGTTTTATAGTGGTTCGGTGTACCTACACCTACATCCACTCCCAAGTACCTCTTGGGTCCACACTATAATCAATCTGATTACATCAGAGTTATTTTGCAAGCTCACAACTCAAACTTGTTGTTTTCCGGGTGCACAATGAACCCAGCTGGTTTTCAAGGCTCACCAGCACACAACCTTACAACACAAGCAAACTGCTTGCACAAGGCTAACAGCCTCAACAGAATCAATCTTCCGATTGACCCAGCAAACAATAACATTTTTACAAGTTTAAAAGCTCCTCCAATGAGCAAATACACAATAATAGAACAACAATAAAGAGATAGGAATAAAAGCCTGATTTGCAGATCTTGATGGCTTGCTTCTTCTCTTCTCTTGAGTGAATCTTCCTTTAGAATGCTCTTGAAGCTCCGAAGATTAGAAAGCTAGGGCTTGCTTCTTCTTTTGGAATTTCTTCAAAATAGAACAAGGGATGCTAGAAATCTCTCTCTTTTCTTTTGAGGAATCAGTATAGCCTTCCCTTTCGAATCTTCTCTCTTTTCTCTTTGGATTTTCTGATGGATTTCAAAGGTTTTTCTCTATTCTTGTCTCTCTTCTTTTTATTCGGATTCAACAGAAAACCCCTTCTTATAGATCCTTCTTAATCCATAAATAGCTGAAAAATATCCGTTAGAAATAAGTGTAAGAAGGATTAGAACCAAATATGGTAATAGCCGTTGGGATTAAAAAGATAAAAGTAGATTTTAGAGATGTTCTGACAGTTCTGGAGTGTATCTAACAATCTGGAGTCGACTCTAACTTTTCTGGAGTCGGCTCTAAATCGAAAATCCTCAATCCGCTCGATCTGGAGTCATCTCTGACTTTTCTGGGGTCGACACGAAAATCTTCTGGAGTCGACTCGAACAGTCCCAGAGTCGACTCTAAGTCGTGGCCAGAAAAACTATCGTTCTGTCTTTTCTGTTGGAGTCGGCTCTAACAGTCCGGGAGTCGACTTTAAGTCTGTGCCGAATTTCGGAGTCGACTCTGCGATTCCATGTGTCGACTCTAATGTCTGCAATCTTACCTTGACATTAGATTCGAACTAGAATTTGATTTGTCTAGTGATTTTGATTAATGAATCAAATCATAAACTGAAAAACTTAATCAAAATCATTAGTAACTTCAAATGTTATACTCAAATAGTTTTGTTAATCATCAAAATAATAATTGGGTCAACATTTTTTTCGAGGATAATCACTATAGGAGTATATGAATTTATTTTGGATTTTTAATTGGGTCATTGTATTTTTTTTGTCAGTTGAGTATATCAACTAATAAAATTTACTCAATCAAATATATTTCTAATGGTTGTCAATCATGACTTGATAGATTGTCCTACATGGCATGGTGGACAGAAAAAGATGCCAACATGACACCATTTGGTGATGATATAATAGCGATGAGAGGTGAAAAATGACAATTATGGGAGGTAGGGGTAGGCACTGGGCCGTGCCACCCATGGCACGGCATGGCCCAGGCCCACATGGGCCGTACCAGGCACGGTCCGGTACTGCTATAGTACCAGATTGTGCCGGCACGGCCCGTATATGGCGATGCCAAGGCACGGCCAGCTGGTGCCTAGGCACCAGCCTAAGCGCCAGCTTTTTTTTTTAACAGAGCCATGCAACATTTTTTTTTAACAGAGCCGTGCCTTGGCACGGCCATGCCAAGGCACGGCCAGCTAGTGCCTAGGCACTAGCTTTTTTTTTTAACAGAGCCGTGCAACGGTTTTTTTTTTACGGTGTCGTGCCTTGTGGCCATACCATGTGGCATGGCCCATGATCCAAAATGGGCCACGGGCCGTGCTGGGTCTGAATTTTTTTTTCGTGCCATGCCTGGCACGACCCATTAACAAATGGGCCGTGCCAGCACGACACGATAATTCTAAAGTCACGATGGGCCTGGGCCGTGCCGTGCTAGGCATGACCCAGTGCCCACCTCTAATGGGAGGATTCACGTAGACATTGAGGTAGTGTTTAATATGGGGTGATCTTTGAAAGTTCACTGATAATAAGATCACTCTATTTAGCATCCATATTATGGCAATGATCTGTGATCATTTTGAGATTAAGATCACTATCTAAGAAGATAATCTTAATCCCATCCAAAAGATCGATAATGTTAGATCACCATGATGATGGAATTTTGCACTAAAATATTTGAACAACTTTGTCCCTATATTTGTCAATCTCTCCCCTATAGTATAATAAATTAATGTAATATAATATTTTATAATATTATATAAATATTATATAATATATTATTAAATTATTATTATTTATTATAATAGTATAATATTAATGTATAAAATATTGTAATTTTTATAATAAATATAATATATAATAATTAATATTACAATATAGAAATTAATGTTATATCATTATTTATATTTATTATATGTAAAAATATATAGTATGATCTATAGTATTATTATATTATTAATCTTATATTATAATATAATTGGTACATAATATATTATAAAGCATATATAGTATTATATATAACATATAATATTATTCAAGTAAATTTTTAAGGGTATTATTGGTAGTGCATTCATTGTGCTCTTTTATTTCTATTGTATTCCAACGTAATGATCCATGATCACTAGTAATATTTGATTATTAAAATATCTCATATCAAATAGAATAATGTTGGATCACCAATGAACCTATCACTGATGATCCTATCATTACTGATCTTATGACCAAGAAAAATCATCATGGTAATTAACCAAATGGCCTTAAAGGATAAGAGTTGGAAAACGGTTAAAGTTGTTCTCTTCATTCTTTTCATCCTTCACTAATATTAGCACTATGTAAGCATCATTTCAGCGTTAAGACAATCCATCAAGTCACCATTAATAGCCATAAAAATTAAACTTGATTGAATAAATTTTATGAGTTAGCATACTCAATTAAGAAAAAAATTATAAGGACTCAATTGAAATCCCAAAATAAGTTCATGTACTTCTGTATAATTATCTCCTCCTCCCCCCCCCCCCCCCGTCACCTTCCTACTCCTATTGCTTTTGGTCTTGTTTAGTTTTCAAAGTTTATATGGATATCTACTGCTAGCATCAAAATTTTATATTGATTTTTCTTAATAAATAAATTGGATTTCTATAGGTTGCTAGAATATATTGTTGCAATACATACTCAATATTTTCTTTTGGAGAATATATCATCCACTAGTTTGATACTGTACAGCCTAGTCCATGAGGCCCGACCTAATATCGAGTTAGGCCACTACAATTGGCCTTGGTCTATTTGAAATATTAGAAAAAGAAAAAACATTTTGAATTTATAGTTTGTTTATTCCACCTTTGTTTTAGACAAAATACACTTTTTATTTGAATTTACATCAGTCATTTAATTTGAATTATATTTAGTCTATTTTTGCAAAACATAAAAGTATACCATCAATGATAGCCAATAGTAAATTTAAAATCTTATAGTCTTTCACTTGAGCAATATTAATTATTTGGTTTTAAAAAATTTATTTTAAGAAAATGAGCTTGCTGATGATAGATAAGGAAGCATTACCAACAAAAAGATGAGGGCCAGACACTCATGAAGGTCTACATCAAAAAAAATATTTGTGTAAAGAAAAGAAACACATTTAATTTCTACATTTCTTTTGCCCTATCTATCTTAGGATTTAAAAAAAAATTTAATTTATAATTTCGTCAACTATGGATATGTTGAGATAAGTCCTTAGGGTACGGAGCAAGATGGAGAGGGAAGATGGGAGGAAAAGAGAACAAGCTTAAACTTGAAATTGAAGATAACATTAATCTCTTCTCTTGGTGTCTAGTTTAATTGGTCATATGAGTTCAATAATCAAAACGCCCTTTACTAAATTAAAGGTTTTGATTTGATAATTTTTTTAAAAAATATAAAAGGGCAAGGTAATCAGATAATATCACTAGTTTGTTGATTCACACTGCAACCCTCAGAAATGGGAGCTTCTATTTGCACCACACAAATTGCTCTCCACACCCCTAATTTTTAAAAAATATTAAATTACTCTCTGCACCCCCCCTAAACAAAAAAAATTCCTAAACTGCCCCTCCCTCATTATTTGCTTTGCACACCTGTCTCCCCCCCTTAGCCATCCAAATCCATCTTATTCCCCTCTTCCCTTCTCTTCCTTCTCCTTTCTGGCATCGACAGGCGACAGCGTAGCATGTCACCGGTGAGCTTTCCTTCCCCAGCACCGGTAGGCAGCAGTGATGAGTAACTCCCTCTAAAACCCTCCACCTCCCTCCATTGCCCTCAGTCGACACTGCCTCCCTCTGCCTCCTTCCGATAGGCACCAGCAGTTCTCTGTTCAGCCCTGGGTCAAATAGAGAGTTCCATTGGGATAAGCAGAACTAATTATGTTCGGCCAACACGGTCAAACAGAAATCCTCTATTCGGCCCAACATGGCCAAACAGAACTGTTCCTATTTGGCCCCCTTGGATCGAACAGAGAATTTTAAAATTTTTTAATTTATTATAAGCTGTTTTAAAAAAATTGATATTTAGTAAAAATTTATATATTAAATAAATTTATTATTTAGTTTAATAATAGTTGATTATTTTTATTGGTACAATAGCTTATTAATAAGAATATAACATAAGTAAAAAAAATACTTATTATGTTTTTTTAATAAAATACATGTATATACGGTATAGTTTATCTCTTCGAGGAAAATTTTTTTGGCTATCACTACATAATATATTGTATATTTTAATCTTACATATTAATTTGTTTAATACCATATTTCATATATGCATGTTGGTTTCTCACGAGTTAGACCCATAGCGTTAGCCAGGAGACGCCGTGACAGGCATGCTAAGGTTGAGGTTCCTATTGCACCATCGCCCCTAGCTGAGATAGTAGACGAGAATATGCCAGCTATGGATATTGAAGATGAAGCATCCATATTCAAGCGGTCCAGAGGATGAGTTTGTCTTTAGTAGTTTTAGAACATATATAGCAGCCTCCATTTGGAGGCAACAGTATTGTTTGTTTGTTATTCTACTATATTTCCTTTAATGTATTATTATGATATAGTTATATAAATTAATAATGTTATCCATTTATATTACAGGAATGGGCCCCACTGAATTTCATGAACTATGCTACCAAGGTGGTGAAGGGCAATGGTGGGCACCAGGAAAATCCAATAGGAGGTTCAGAGCAATAGTTCAGCAGTCGGGCCTAGTTGAACTAGTTCACTGCTCTTATTAGTTCATCGATAAGATTCTTGTCTCAACTTCATAGAGATGGCAGCCCGAGATGAACACCTTCCATCTTTCCTTTGGCGAGATGACAATCATGTTGGATGATGTAGCCACCATATTAGGGGGTGCCTCAATGTCACTATCATGTGATAGGATAAGTGATCGGGATGCTGAGGAACTACTAGTAGAGCTATTGGGTATGTCATAGGTAGATGCGTGTTAGGAGGTGGTATCAGTACGCGGTCAGTCTGTGAGGTTAAAGTGGCTGAAGGATTATTTTTATGCTATGTCTGATAGAGATAGCCACCATAGGATAGAATGTGCAGCGCGAGGGTATTTTCTATTGTTGTTATGATGCACGCTCTTTGTTGATAAAAGTAGGATGAGGGTGCCTATAGCTTATCTTTCTGTACTTTGAGATTTGGATAGTGTAAGCACATATGCTTGGGGTGCTAGTGCCTTAGCTTATTTATATCGGCAGTTGGGGATTGCATCTAGGGCATTTGTTAGACAGATTAATGGATATATGATGCTACTTAGGCATGGATTTATGAGCATTTTTCATATCTAACTCCTCACCCATCCCTGTACTATACTGATGCTAGGTTCTGCATGCACCAATGGATTCTTGGTAGTCCATCATGTACCATGACGAATCAATTAGTGTGTTCTACGTAAATCATTGGACGTTATGAGGGCTAATGAGGTATGTACCATAGGACTATACACTTGTATATTTCCATGATTTACCATATATTATCAAACTGATTAGGATTTATGTGTTATAGGTAGTTTGGGATCCCCATCATCATATTCGAAGGATCGTCCATTCCTAGATATTACATTCTTTAGTGGGTGCCTAAAGTGTATGGATGTCTTGAAATCCTATCATCCTGAAAAGGTTTTATAATAGTTTAGCAGGATACAGATGGTCCCCCATGCACCACTAGCCCCTGAGCGAGCTAGCAGAAGATCGATAGCAACATCATCCCGCATCTGATATGTCTTCTATGATCAAATGTGAGAGAGGTGGGAGGATCATCTGGTGAGCCAAGCGAGCAGGAGCCATCAGGTGACCCAACCATCAGATTGTGTACCAAGATATATGCATTGCTATATCTCAATAGTCGAGCCTAATGTACCTGGCCCTAGTAATGCATCACCACAATAGTTGTTGGCCCAAATGACAGCCCAAGAGGGGGGGGGTGAATTGGGTTCTTTAAAAATTTATCCCCTTTTAAAAAATTGTTTGCTTAAGATGAATGAAAGTAAATGCAATGCAAATATAAAGCACAATCAATGAGATAGATATAGAGATAGAGACAATAGAAGCACGACAAACACAAAGATTTTATAGTGGTTCGGTGTATCCAACACCTACGTCCACTCCCAAGATCCACTTGGGTCCAACTATAATCTCCTCGATTACAGCCGAGTTGTTTTACAAGCTCACAACCCAAACTTGTTTTTACCCGGGATCACAACGAACCAGCCGGTTTTTCGGGCTCACCAGCACACAACCCTAAACTCAAGCTATTCTAGCTTGACCCGAGGTTAACAACCTCCACTAGTTCAATCCCCTTGATTGAACTAGGCACAAATAAGAAGAATATAGTTTTTCAAAGATACACAGCTCCTCAATGAGCAAATATTCAAGAATAAGAAAACAAGTTTAGAAAAGCCTGATTTGAAGTTGTTTGGCTTTGAGCTTTTCTTCTTTTCTTCTTTTCTCTCTCTTCTCCCTTTGGAATGATGAATCAAGCCTCAGCTTTAATCCCTCACAGTTGTTGCAGTTGAGAATATTGGAAATGGAAGAAACAGAGCTTTTTGTTCAATTTGGGAAATCCACTGATTTTTGATTTGAGATGCCTTGGATTCCTTTTTGAGCTTTTTGGAGTGGAAGGATTTGAGTTTGAAGGATTTCTCTTGGATTTTAGGCTCAGGGTTTTTTGGATTTTTGATTTGAACTATTTCTCTTTTCCGTTCTCTTTTTCCTCTATTTTTCAAACGGATGTTCTTCCCCCTTTTTATAGATTTTCTTCAATCCATTTTTGGGATGAAACTAGCCATTGGAGTGTACCTGAAAACAAAATATATCCGTTAGAAATTAGGTAAAATAGAAATATTACCGTTAGAGCTGATCTGGCATTTTAAATTTCTGTCCCAGTCAGGTTGGAGTCGGCTCCAACTTTTCAGGTGTTAGCTCTAGATCGTTTTACCAAAAATAGAAATTTTCGAGTTCATTAAGGAGTCGGCTCCGATAAAGTAAGTGTCGGCTAGCCATCATTAGGTGTCGGCTCCCGAAAACTATAGGTGTCGACTCTAGGATGCTCAAAAAATTAACGTTCTGTCCCCGCATCGGAGTCAGCTCCAGACACTGTAAGTGTCGACTCCGAAACTCTAGGTGTCGCTCCGAAACTCTAGGTGTCGGCTTCAGATTGTATCAAAAATTAGATTAAAATTGAATTGGCCATGGGGTCGGCTCTAGATTTTCTAGGTGTCGACTCCAAGCTCTGAAACTTCGAAATCTCTGATTTATATATGATTCAAAATTTATTTCTTAATTCCTTTAAATTGATCAAATAAATTTAAGTCCTGAAACACTTATAAAATCTATTAGTAATCAAACAAATATACTCAATTCCTTTATTAACATCAAAATCAATAAATGGATCAACAGTAGTATAGGCATCAACGACGGTGAGATGGGGATTGATGATGCATCTCATGTATTTTGTACCTTTTAGTACATCTTTTTATAAATACATTAAAATTTAAATAAAAGTTTGAGGTTCTTTTAAATTAAATTTTTTGTGCCAAAGTCCAAATTTATTGCATGGGACGACACTCACCGACCAGCATGCCCCGACACAGGCTGGCACTCATCAGCATGCCTCGGCATGGGCACCACATGCCCTGGCATGGGACGGCATAGGCCGGCATGCCCCGATACACATTGGTATCAAACTCTTTGTTAAAAATAAAAGAAATGCTTCTTACCATCTTCCTCTATTACCTCTTTTGCACTTGCATCATTGGAATGCCCATACTAATTGGCTATGAACCAGGTGAATAACTATCTTGTCCAGAGAGAACCAACTCAAAGGCAGAAGGATCATAGCGAGTAGACGTATCAACCTTTAATGAAGCGCGGCCATGTGAATCGGTCATCCTTTTTGTAGGTTCTTCAAGAGAAGTACTATCTGGGCTTGAAATCTCTCTCAATTTCTTTAACATCTATAATTGAGAAGCCCCATCAACTACTTGAATTCTAAGCAATTAGTTCCAACTTTGATTCATAGTTCAGCTTCATACTTTGCATATTTGAAGCAGGCACCATATCAATTTTTTTCCAATGAGGATCTATGTAATCAAGGGAAATAGGCCGACCTTCCATCCTGTACCGCACAATCTCATGAGCACATGGTAAACCATGTGTGCATCGAATAGCACACCCATAAACTAATTCATCAATCCCAACTGAATTGGCTCGATTTGCTTGGATGAGGATATGATTTAATGCACTTATAGATATGAAACCTCACAGATCTTTGAATTCATTAGGCTTAAAGTTATATTGTACGACCATCAAACTCTTCTCGAATGAGGCTTTAATGTCACTATGCTGCAACTCAATCAAACTATGTATTTTTGTCCAAGATGACTCAAAAGTCCCTTGGCTTGATCCAAGCTTTCTTTTAAGCTTTGCATGTGCACTTTTAGTCCTAGTAAAGTAAATAAAATTAAATAAAAGTTTGATAACAAATATGCAATTAAATTATAAAGTTCTTAAATGATCAATTTCTTGTGATACCTATTAGTTGTCACATTTTCGTAGTGCCTACATGCGTCCGTCCACGTTGCAACAAATCTTTCCTTATATTTGCTTATCCAAGTATCAGACACATACCATAAAGCATCTGGATAGGTACTAAACTCTCTCTGGAGTGCACTCCAGTGATCATTATACTCATCTTCTGTAGTAGACAATACTAGTATATTCTAACTCATTATAAATTTATCCCATTTTTCCTTCGTTTCAAATAATCTTTTACACTGGGCCAAAATTCCTACATAACAAATGTGTTGCCATAGGAAATACCCTCTGAATTGCATTCAATAGAGCCAAAAGTCTCTATCTGTGACTATTACCTCAGGCAGACCATCAGCATCCATGACACTGCGCAATCTCCTAATGCTCATGTATAGTTTCTTTCTGCTCAGAGTCCATATATGCAAAAGCAATAAAAAATGTGAGATCAGTTGATGTCACCCCCATAATCTTTAAGAAAGGAAGACGATATCTATTCATCTTGTACGTGCAATCCATTATCAAAACATGAGGAAATACATGTAATAAATCTATGCTACCAAGGTGTGCCCAAAACAAGTCACACATAACATCAGACTTAATACAATTCCTATGCCACTCAATGTATTTACCCTCGGATAATTTACTCAGAAGATGTTGCATCTGAGATCTTTCATCTTTCTCTACAACCTTACACCTTTGTCGTATATTATAGATCATCTTTATTGTCGCAACATTGAGGGCATCCCTTTGCTTCAATGTAGACAATATATCCTTTGGCCGAGCTAAACTCTTTGACATATCCACTAACAATGAAGTCTCCTACTTAGATAATCGTCCAGCATAAGTGCCCCTCGAGATGCTTCATAGCTGGATGATTGTACACACTACAAATGACCATTAACATTCAATCATTTGCAGTGTCCAATTTTTTTCCTCTTAATGCAAGGGCATCCACATTTCTTAGTGCCACAGGCTCTGGTCTTTAATCCCTTTTTCTTTATGCTTTTACTTCTGTAGGTATCACTCCTCTCACAAGCAAATATAATTCTTAGTTTCTTAACATTGCTACCCAAATCAAAAGTTTTAATAATAACAACAAATCCATTCCTCCTTCTAGCTTCTTGACACCAACTACACAAGTCTTCTCTGCTCTTGAATATCTATAAAATAATATTTAATGTGAGTAGATAATTTTACACAATGCTAAGTTAACTAATAAAATAATTACAATCAAAATTATCAGACCTCATAAGTTATAAATTCATTTGTATAATCTATCACATATTCAGAGCCAATCATGTTGCATTCGGCTGAAGCACGGTCAAAAAAATTATTTTAAATCCTAAACCCTAAATTACCCTAAACCCTAAACTAACCCTAAACTCTACCCCTTGTTCGGCCCTGGTGGGCTGAACAGAGGGCCCCAGTTCGGCCCTATGTAATTGAACAAAACACGAATCAAAAAAAAATTAAATAAGTTAAAAAATAAACCTTTGCATCCATAGAACCTTCCCAAATCGCTAGTTGCTTGTCCATTGTTCAATTAAAGGTTGAAATCTCTTCAAACATGGGTGAAAATGGATTGAGGGGAAATTTGTTCACCTAAACATTGGGAGGGGGCCAAGGTGGGGGGGTGTTTTGTTCAGAGTGGGTGTAGAGAGAAATACAAGGGCATTATGATAAATTTATATGGGGGTAAAATAGATATTTTATTTTTTGTTAAGGGGGGGGGGGGGGTGTTGCGTGGACAGCAATTTTTGCGGTGCAAATAGAAGCTTCCCTTAGAAATGCACATTGCAGAAAATTTTCTACAGCAAAATATTGTTTACACCCCCTATTTTTTGGTACTATGAACCTAACCATTTTCTTCAAAATAAATAAATAAATAATATTTTGAACAAAACATAAGGGCCATGGCAAATCGGAGCCTTCGGTGCCTCCATCCACGTGGAAGCAAGGTATCACTGAATGCCGATATAAATTTATTCTTAGACAAGTTTCAAAGGCTAGGTTGAAAGAGGTTTAGGTTGTCTTCACTCTTGAAGACTTCAAATCACTGCTGGAGAAGACGAGCAGGAGAAAGGTAACAATCTATTTCATTCGGTGTTCATTGTCCTTTGTTCATATTTTATAAATAAATTAAGTTCTGATGTGACAAGTGATTCGAAATCTTTGTGGCCTCCTTTTATTGATTAAGAATTAGACTTTGGTTTGATTGATATTGTTTGCTTTTCTTTGATTTCGTACCCTACTTTTTGAAATTTTGGTGAGCCTATATGCAGATTTCGGAAAACAAAATATTCTGAAACATTTTGTTGTTTGAATGTCTGGATTTTGTGGTTTATACGTGCAAGAATCAGCAGGAAGTGCCATGATTAAATGTTGTATTTTGAAAGTTGAGAGATTCAAAAAAAGAGAAGAAAAGCATGAGATGTTGTTAGATCTCAATTACCCTTCTGTGGTTTTATAAGAATGTTATTTTGTTTTGTTTCTTCAACAGGCTATTCTCTCTTTTGTTCTTTGTTTTGATCGGTGTAATTTTATTGAACCTTAACTCTTCATTTGGCGAGGTGCATATCTGCTTCTTCGTCAGCTTTACAAATGATCAGATAATTCTTGGTTGCAGAGGTTCTCCAGTTCATCATTAGGGTTTACTAATATTTTGATCTATATTTTTGTCCTACTTCTATTCCACCATAAATATTTTTTTTTTTATTTATTTTAATGCAAATCTTCATTGCCTAACTATTCTATTTTGTTTAAACAAAAAATCCTCCTGATGTGCTAATTTGCGAATCTCTTAGATGAAGGCAGCAAAGGATGGATGTCTCCAACGATACCTGAACATCTCATGTTATTGTTTTTTTTTTTTAAATGATTAAGCATTATTGGTTCTTGCTCTTTGTAATGAAATCTAATAAAAAGGTTTTTCAATTATATCAATAGTTTGGAAACAGCTTATTTATCATGTTATAATGATATAGTTTTATTTTCTAACTATAATTATAATTTCATCTTACATTTGTGCTTGGCATTGAAACACTGTGGATATTAATATTCCTCATGATTAATCTATTTCTTTCTTTCCTTGTAATAAATGGTTTACAATGTTTCAGGATTCAGATTGAAATAATATGAACAGGAAGATGTAAGCTAGTTTGTCTTTTCAGTCAATATTTTTGGAAATTTAAAGGCTATACCATGGAAAGGCAAACCTCCATGCTTCTCTGCTCTCCATTATTCCCTTTGAGCCGCTGGGAGTCCCTTGGTAGCCCAGCTTTAACCCCAACCCATTTCTATCGGCGGTGCAGCTACCTGCACGTCCGCCCTCATCGATTGCCAGTTTATTAACAAATCTAATTTATTAACAGATTAATTAGATTAAGATGTAAGCTTGGGATATTATGGGTCATTACCAACAGTGTCATCGAGAAAACTCATGGTACATAGCTTGCAGGATTTTATTTTATTTTATTTTTTGGCTTTACATGAACTCCGCCACATAAACCACAATTCTGGCATCAACCACAAGTTTAGCAAAATAATTTGCAAAACTTGAATTTTGTTTTCTGGATCTCCTGGCTGTAAATGCCTTAACATACTTGGATAATAAAAATTCTGACACCTAGCAATACATAAGAAAGAGTTTTTAGCTCTTGCTAAATTATTTCCCTCATAAATAACTAATGCCTTTGATGCACAGCAATTAGCAGAAAAACATGGAACTGCGCACATTTTCATGCAGCCTTGGCAATTCTGGAACCGAGGAACTCCCAGCTGATGTGAATAAGAAGAGTTTTTGGCTCTTGCTAAATTATTTCCATCCTCATAAATAACAAATGCCTTTGATGCACAGCAATTAGCAGAAAACATGGAACAGCAGCCTTGGCAATTCTGGAACCGAGGAACTCCCAGCTGATGTGAATAAGAAAGAGTTTTTGGCTCTTGCTAAATTATTTCCATCCTCATAAATAACAAATGCCTTTGATGCACAGCAATTAGCAGAAAAACATGGAACTGCGCACATTTTCATGCAGCCTTGGCAATTCTGGAACCGAGGAACTCCCAGCTGATGTGAATAAGAAAGAGTTTTTGGCTCTTGCTAAATTATTTCCATCCTCATAAATAACAAATGCCTTTGATGCACAGCAATTAGCAGAAAAACATGGAACTGCGCACATTTTCATGCAGCCTTGGCAATTCTGGAACCGAGGAACTCCCAGCTGATGTGAATCCTCCATGGCTTAATGAAGTTTTGGACATATCCTCAAACTTGATAAACTGAGCTAATTGAGTTGCCGCCAGGTGGGCATAGCAAATGCAACTGGGAGAATTGCAAAATGTATCATTTGAAAATTTTGGAAACAAATCAATATGTCAGTAAGAAATAGCATATCATAGAAATGATCAAGTCATTAGGTTTCAAACACTTAATTTCACCAAGAACAGCTGCCAAGCTAAGGATTACCTACAGAAATGGCAGTTGTGCTCCTCTGGTAGCTGAAAAGTTGTCAAAATTTTTATCAGTAAAAACATCAAAATTTGGCATGCAGACCACAGTTAATAAGAAAAGATAGTGAATGAGTCAGTTTCCAGCTTTGCAGGGACACTAAAACCAGAACAAAGAACTTGTTGAACACCAAACTTACATATCCTGATGGATGCCATTTGGGATCGAACTCTGGACCTCATCTTGTAGCTATTCAGGACAGTGCCATCAAATAGGAATGGGGGTTTGCCTTTCCATATGATAGTCCTTAAATTTTTAACCATAAAGACAAAGGAGCTTACATCTTCTCCATTCATATTATTTCAATTTGAACCCTGAAACATATGAAACGTTTTTTACTAGAAAAAAAAGAAATAGCTAAATCATGCGGAATATTAATTCTTCTATCCCAAGTGCAAATAAGAGATGAAGATTAGAATTATTCTACAGTTAGACAATAAAATCAAATCACTGTAATCTGATAAATAAACTGATTCAAAACCATTGATCCATTTGTAAGACATTTTAATTAGATTTCAAAAGAGCAAGAATCAAGAATGCTACATCACTTAACAGAAAAAATGAAACAATAACATGAGATTATCAGGTATGGTTGAAGGCAACCATCCTTTATTGCCTTCGTCCAAGAGATTCTCACAGAAGAACATTATGGGGAAAAAAATCAATAAGAGAAAAACCTAGAATAGTTAAGCAAGGAAGGTTTGCATAAAACACACTACGGCACACCCCCCCCCCCCTTCAAAAATAATAATAATAATAATATAATTATAAAAACAAAATCTATGGCGAAAGAGTAGTAGGAAAACAAATATTAATTAAAATATTAGCAAACCCTAATGTCCTATACTGGAGAATCTCTGCAACTAGGAACTATTTGATCATCTGTAAAGTTGATAAAGAGGCAAATTTGTACCTTACCGAATGAAGAGTTAAAGATCATAAAAACTATGCCGATCAAAAGGAAAACAAAAAGAGAATAGATATTTTACTTGATGCTAAGTGCAAGAACTCGACTTTTCTTCCGTTCTTTGAATCTCTCGGCTTCCAAAATCCAAAAATCTGAATATAGGCCAGTCAAAATACCAAAAGCAAGGTAAAAAATCAAAGAAAATCGAAATTTCTAACACCAACGATCATACTCCGAAAACTAATTTAAATCAATGAACCAAATCACAGCCACAAAGATTTCAAATTAGATGTCATATCAGAATAGAATTTATAGGTAAAATCAGAAGAAGGGACCAACGAGCAACAAATGAATTTTTACCTTCTTCCTCTTGCACTTCTTCTCTGCGTTTCTTCTCGAACGGTGATTTAGAGCCTTAAAGAAAACCTAGGGTTTGAATCCGGTCTTAGGGCAAATTTATATTAGTAATCGGCGATATCATGCTGCCACGTGGATGTTTGCGATGAAGTCGCCGAGGTTGATTTCTAGTAGCTGCTGTTTTGGACGCCCCCTGTTTTCATTTTTTTATTTTGCGAAGAGAAGGGACGCTTCACGCCTCCGGTGGCATCAAAATGTCGTCATTTTGGTTTGCTGGGTGCGGTGGAAAGGAAGGGACAAGGGGACCGGCTCACCGCCTTTGCGTTTTTGCGTGGGGGCTTCGTACGGTTGGTCACGTGAGCGCCACCATCCGTTGATGGACACCTGGACGACGAGGACCGCTCTTGATGGACGGGTAGGGACATTCTTGATGATCGAGGTGCACTGTAGCCGTTGGATCAGGAATCCTCAGTGGGTGATGGGGGCATCAGGGGTGGGGGAGTTTCTGTTGGATGAAGACGGTTGTTTTAATCGCCTGGGCACCGTTGGATTGTAAACCTTTGGATCCTAGTGGCTGGACCACACGTGTTCCCGTATTTGCCGTGTCGGCTCCGCTCGGGAATCGGGATGCACATGAGTCCAGGTGTCAGGTATTTATGGCTCGCACGCCTAACGATTTTCCTCCATCCTGCTGCAAGAGGGTTAGGGGTTGGAATATTATGGTCCAACCATTTGGACCACCGCACAGGAATTATTCGCTCGGGACACATGCCGGCATCCTAGAAAGCTATCTTTACCATCCTTATCCCTAAATGTGGCAATTCGGCTCAACTTCGTCAATATCAGCCCCATCAATCTTTGCAACACATCTTCAAGTTGATGGCAGAAATTATTATTATTTAATTAAAAGAAATTATTAGGAGATTAGTATCAAAGGAGCAGGCTGTTTTTGTTTCAAGAAGAAAAATCTCTAATATTATCATTAAGATTCAGAAAAATATGCATAGTCTGCACCGAACATTTAAGAGCCAATTTATAATAGCTATCAAGCAGGATTTAAAACTTGCTTATGATAGAGTCAATTAGAGTTTTCTTCTTCGTGCGCTTCATCATATCCATTTCTAGTGAGAATAATTCATTGTGCTAAAAAAATTAACAAGCTGGATTTAAAGAAAGGGCCCACCTTTTACCGTATGAATTGGTCGACGTTTGAAAAATACTGAGCGAAGAGTTGCATAGCATCTACTTGAATGCTATATATATTTTTTCACCTTTAAAGTATAAGAGTTAAGAGTATTTATACCAATTTAGAAAAAATATAGCAAATCATAATCCTTTGATTATCATTAATCAATTCATGATTTTTCCGATCAAACTTTGATTGCAATCTCACATGATTCACTTAACTAAAATTCCTTGATTACCTCCTACACCTTCTCTATCAAATTGTTGCTAGGTAGAGGAAAGCGTCAATTTGGAAAGAAGGTAATGATTACAACTATGAGCCATAGCTTTGGTGAAGCGATCGGATAGCTGATCTTGAGATAAAACTTTAGTAGGAGAAATAATACGCCTCTAAACTGAATCTCGAATGTAATGACAATTTACCTCAATATGCTTAGTGAGCTTATGAAGAACTGGATTTGCTCCAAAATTAGGCTAAATCTAACTCAAATCAAGCCCAAATTAAGTTCAATTTAGAGCATTACTCTAAGATCAAACCAGATCTAATCCAAATCGAGCCTGGTCAACTTCAATTTGGAGCATTTCTCCAAGATCAAACCAGATCTAACCCCGATCAAGTCCAAATCAAGATCAATATTGAGCGTTGCTTCAAAACTAAGCTAGATCTAACCAAGATCAACCTAAAGAGAAGCCATACTCTTTGGCTCAAGTTAAATAGAAGCCATGCTTTTAGTTCAAGCTAGAATGGAGTTCTACTCCACCAAAGTCCTAGAGCTCTATTCGACCAGAAAAATTCTGAAGCCTTGCTCGTTCAAAAACTTTAGAGTCTTGCTCTATCAAAACTTTGAAGCCCTGCTTTACTAAAGTTGGAGCCTTGCTCCATTAAAGTTTTAAAGCTTTGTTCTATCAAAATAAGAGTCCTACTTTATCAAAACTTTGGAGCACTGCTTTATTGAAGACTGGAGCCTTGCTCTATGAAAAAACTTGTAGCCCTACTCCATCAAAATTTTGGATCCCTAATCCACTAAGAACTTGGGGGCCTCCTCTTGTACCTAACTAAAGCTGAAACTTAAAAAGGAGGAACAAATATGAAGGCAAAAGAAGACATAAGGATGACAAACATATGGAATTAAATCATAATAATGTCACTTTGGACTTTAGAATCTAAAATAATTATAAATAATAAGAATAAAGTTCTATGTCTGCATCCGGACTATATGACTAACAGTGGCTACAATCTCTTAATCAGAAGTTTTTCAGCACTTAAGGTGGGAATAATTAACAATAGGGGCTTGCATCGATTAAAAATCCGAACCCCACATCAGTTAAAATGAGATCACCACCAAGAAGGCACAAAATATGAAACAAATACTTTTGTACCATATATCATTCATAGCAAGGCAATCTCGCTAAGGTAGAAGATGGTACGAAGTTTAAGTCTTCATGGAGTTTGAGTAGTAATGGTTATACTTTAGACATTATTAAAACAAAATATTTATTATATTGCCTTTTATGATGTGTTTCATAAATATGATGGCATAAGACATTTGAGCGTACAAATGTTAAAGGCTCATATTAGCCCACTTACATGGATGATCACCCTAGCACTTTTGTAATAAGTAGGATGAGACAAAAATGACCACATAATTCATGCTTAGATAGTGATATTATGAAAAGATGCATGCATTACATGAAACATGAAAAGTGCATATGCATGAGTTGCAAGAATTGTTGCCTCAGTGATTGAGATGAGACTCAAAAGATGAGGTAACACGACTTGTTAATGATATTTATACTTTATATAATGAAAAATTTGTGGATCTAGAGTACCTGCTCAAAGCTCTACTTCTTTTTCTAGATCTCGTTCGTCATCTATTTTTTCATTCATTGCATAAAGAAGACACATACATGGTTCATCTTCTTCATCTCACTCTTCTTCAACTTTAATAATGAATTAGAATTTTATTTACAAAATAATCTTCATTCTGCATATGATGAAGATCAAATAGAAAATCTAAATGTATTAGCTTGGTGAAAAGTATTAGAAATCAATATCCTATTATGTCTACCATTACATGAGATATTTTAGCTGTACCGATATCCATAGTAGCATCGAAATTTACTTTCAGTGTAGGTCGATGTGTTTTGAATGAAAAAAAAAGTAGGATGACTGGAGAGATGGTTGAGATGCTTCTCTGCTTCAAAGATTGTTAGATGCTGAGGTGAGTCTTCAAGATAAAGGTGGACATAACTTAACCAGAAAATGATGATGACACAAATACTACTGATAAGTGAGTCATCTCTATTTTTATAATTATATATTTTTATTTTTTAATTATTAAAGTAAGCCATCTCTATTTTTCTCCTTTTTTTATTATATTCTGGAGGTCAGCCTAGCCCCCCTCCCTTCATGTACCATTTTGATTTTAAATTAATAAACTGATAAGGGTTTATGCCAAACCCTTCACCATTAAGGTGACTTCATATTAATAAATTTCTTTATTTTTAATACTTTTTTTATTTTTTTAAAAAATTATCAAAATTTTTTAATTTATTAAAAAATATTAATAAATTCCTTAGTGGCCATGTCCCCAGGCCCTTGTGGGTCGGCATGGCCCAGGCCCTTATGGGCCATGTCGGCCTAGGCCCCTATGGGCCGGCACGGCCAGGCCCATGTAGGCCATGCCATGCCGGCACAGGCCCATCATGGACTGTGTCATGCCGAGCTAGCAGGCCGAATTTTTTGAGTCTGGCATAGCATGGTTTAATGGGCCATACTGGCATGGTCTGATACTGTAGTAGTACTAGGTCATGCTAGGCATGGCCTAGTACTATAGCAGTACCAGACCATGCCAGGCACAGCCCGTTCATGCCGAGCCATGTCGGCCCATGGGCGGCACGATCCGATGCCCAACTCTACCTTTTGCCTTCAACAACCATGCTTGATAAATCACCAAAAGTAGCAATAGTTCATTATATTTATTTCTTATCGTTAAGTAATCAGGAATGGTTTGCAGAGTTGTTGCCCAAGGCCTACAAAAATAATACCAATAATCATATACATGCATTATCGGTTCAATATGGCATAATCAGTATAATAGGATAGAAATCCCATATTAAGAGAGGATATCAAAAGTTTTCTTACATGCAACCCAAAGTTGAACGGTACAGAATAGATTGGGTCAGGTGAAAGAATGATGAGTGTAGGCTACATGCCAGTCAAATCAAACTTTCAGAGTCAACTTGCAAGCTGGTTTTTAGTCAACGAATCTCAAGTTGGCTGGATATAGCAAAAATTATAAATATCATACCTATTACTATTAAATAAATAAATGGACGGACATTTGTAAATTTCTTAGATGAAAAGTTCTCCTTAGGTAGCGTGTATGTGATTCCTCTTTTAAAGAATTGTATAGAAGGAAAATCTTAATTCTTTTTGTGCATTTGTATATCCAAGCATACTAATGTATCTTTTATATACACATACATGGACCTTAATGTAGTTGCAATAGTATAGCAAAGATGATATTAACTTGTCCTTCATGTTTCACACCATTCAAGGGCATGGGATTTTTCTTCCATTCGAACAATACTATCATGTAGCAAGCTTTCATCTCTAAATATGAGCACAGGTATCCATATGGCCAATACTAAAGGTATATGATTGTTTCATGGTACACCATAGCTAAAATAACTATTGGAGGCTTAAAAATTGGAAAAAAAAAAGCAGATTTTTCAGACTATGTTTATTACAGCATAGCATTGCTTAATACCTTATGCCTTCCAAGCTTTATTGAATTGAATAAGCTATTTGAGATTTCTTTGAATAATAAAGCAAAAAATTCATACCATCTTTCATCTTCCCTTGACACTTCTTTCACTGTAAAGCATTTGCAGCCAAGTGACAGTATGGTCACCATCAATTTTCAGACAATTAGTTGAAATTTTTGACAACTTCACCTAATTTCCCTATAATCAAATACAATTGATAACTAGGTCATCAAAGGTGCTCTACATGCTCACCATGGTACCCAAGTGACGCAAGTAAAACTATGAGTGCCTTGGGATCCTGAAAAGGCAAGCTTACTAAGGTGATGCCTAGGCAAGAACCTAGCATAAAGCAAGAGGCATTCGAGCAGGCATCTCTTCATGGTCCAACAATATTAACCCTATCCTTTTTCTTCCTATTTTGTTAGAAATTTTATTTGCCTTCTTTAGAGGGATATTTTAGTCTATTCGAGTCATAAATACAAGCCTAACTTCGGATGTTCTATGATATACTCTTTTCATTTTGTTTAGAAATCGGAATTGGTGTTTTGTTATCATGTTTGAACTTTGAAGCTATCAAAGGATGCCAACTAGTTTCTTTTTGCTGACTTTTGTTTAAAGAATGAAACAGGCATACAACGTGATGTGATGCTTTGAAAGATATGAAAAATGAAACCTAATGTACTAAACAATCATGATTTTTGATGTTGAGATTTGACTAACCAATCCTATAATCCTTATATTTTTTAAATAATATAATATTTATTTCTATTGCATTTATGAACTTTTCAAAGCTAGCACCTTAGCACCTTACTTTCTTTAGGAGAGCACCTTTTTGGCACCTAGTGCCCTAGGCAATAAAAAGGCCTTGATGCCTTAAGCGCACCTTTTGCCTTCAACAGCCATGCTTGATAAAATGCCAAAAACAACAATAGTTCATTATGTTTATCTCTTATTTTGAGATAATCAGGAATGGTTTGCAAAATTGTTGCCCAAAAGCACTGCAACATTTTTTAAACAACAAATGGTGATATTTGTCATCAAGGCCTGCAAAACCAATAACAATCATATGAATACATTACCGGTTTACTATGGCATGGTCGATATGGTACAATAGGCATCTCATATCAAAAAAGGATATCAAAACTTTTCTCACTTACAACCGAAACTAAATGGTACAGAACAAGTTGGGTCAGGTTGGATAATGATAAGTCTAAGCTACAGACCAGTGAAATCAGACTTTTAGAGTTAACCTGCAAGCAATTTTTGGTCAAGCATAGCAAAAATCATAAATATCATACTTCTAGCTTCATTTATTCTGAATCTGCATCAAACAAACCCTTTCCATCCCTAGCCATTATGGATTTGCATTGATATGGGGCAGGAGATGAATTGGAAGTCTGAATATTACCTGTGCAGCCAATAGCTAAACTATAAGTTTTAAATACTAAAAGGTGGTTCACTGAGTAGCTACTGGTTTTACTTATTAGTGGCTAATAGAAATGCCCAACTTCTATTTTTGATAGACAACTTGACCCAAACAGCCAATTGAATGAACCACATTACATTGAACCCAAGAGAGTAATTCCAAATGGAGGGATAATACCATCAACTTAGAAGCTAACGCTTGAACAAAAAAAAGGAATGTTCCCCAAGTGAATGGGTTAGATATAGGCCTATCTAAGGAATTGAAGGAAATTTATATTGGATCCCAGTTGAGCAAGGCTTAGAATTGACTTCACCTAATAAACTTTATAGCCATAGAATTTGAGAATGAAAGATTAGATTGGAGGTGGTCATTAATCCAACTTAACCTGCAATTTCCACGAAATCAAACTTTCCTAGTCTAGCCCAAGGTTTAGATTTCTCCAATTGAACCTGCCCCAATTTAACCTAAATCCAGATCTGCATTGGTTTGACAATGAGAAGGATCAGGAATTTCCATGAACTAAACGCAGCATAACAAGAGACTAGTTCAATTGTCATTGTCAAGATATTGGATTTTTAAATAAGTGTAGTCCTTCTTTCTTTAAATTTTTGCCTTTGCAATCAAAATAGAATAGACTTTCCTGACTACACTAGCCCACTCCCATCTTTTCCCTTGAACCCATCCTCCTCTTTCTCCTGTCTGCCTCTTCTTCAATCTATTGATGCCTTCCCTTTCAATCATAATTGGATCGCTCTGCATTGTTGATTTAATTTTTTTTCAACAATAAATACCTACCTCTACTACATAGTTCACCGAGTTGAGGCGAACCATAGTTTTATTTTTTCTTGTGAGGATGCCTTCAGTGCCATTAAATCAAACTCCACTTTCAAGCCTCTCCGCATCACTCCTACACTCCAAAAATCCCCTACTCTATCTTGCCCCACTTAGAAGACCACATCATCAAGTGGCCAAGACTATTCCAATGCATTATTCACATTGTGAAGTCACTTAAGGCACTTAACAACCCTAACCTCATTATAATGAAATCTAACATCAACAATTGGCTCAGTTCAACTTGCCGCTGCTTCTTTTTTAAAAAAAAATAGGAAGCATCACTAGAGAAATAAAACAAGCATTAGAAATTGAATATATGCCATCAAGTATCAAATTGTAGTCTCTAAAAGTAGATAATCATTTATGTAAAACCATAAATGACTCATTAGTTGCAACAAGATCGATAAATTGTTAGCAAGATAAAAATAATAAATGCAGCAATCGTTATAACAATATGATTACAATAATATAGTAACTAGGCGATAGTTAATAGGCCATCATGTGTAGCTTATATTTTCATTTGTGAAACTGCAAGTTCCACATATCACAAAGGAGAAAAATAGTTCTAAACAGATTAAAAATAAGAAAAATATTTTAATGCTTCACTAAAAGCAATGCTTTTTCAATATTGCTTCAAGCACAAAAAACAAAAAAATTATAGGTAAATCACATGATAAAATCTTCATAATAGCAAAGTAGGAAACCCTAATGTAGGACTAAAGGAGAAAAGATATAAACACAATGTATAAATTGAAACTTGAGAATAATTGAATTGTAGATATACATTTAAAGGAATGAAACACTAGCAAAGAGGTTCTTCCCAATTTAAATTGAGGATGACATGCTAGTGGTGTTGGGAGAGGCAGAGGCACTCATACAAATACCACATTTTGCAAGCACCAATCAACCTCGAGAAAAATTTAAAGTATATTTTGAAAATTTATAGGTATATTTTGAGAATAATTGAAACTTTATCAGTGTGCTTTGAACCCAACAAGCAAAAATTTTAGAATTGATTTTTGGATAAGAAAAGGCCAAAGTTTTAAAAGTGCACTTTGGGCAAATTGAAGCTTTTTAAGTTATTTTGGATATAAAAGGAAAAGATTTCAAGTGAAAGGAATATTAACATTTAATATTTAGTTGCTTGGGTTTGATTTGAATATCTATCAATAAAGATTTGCACACAATTGGCCTCAGTACCATATATAATTAGTTATTATCCTTACTTATACATAATTGTCAAATCATATATATGCATACATATATAACTAAGTAAGAATGTCCTAAGAAAAATAAATCTAAGCCTAATTTATGCTTGTCCTTTTCTTGGTAAAATGTACAAGTGGTTACCATCTCAAACCAAGCTTACTGCACATACCAATACTGAATCAAGATCAGTATCAGCATATTTGAGTCTTAATATGCTGAACCAACCAAGGTACCTAATGTATTGACACTATATCAATGTAGTACTAGTATAGGATTGGGTACCGAGAAGGCGAACCATGGTCTCATTTATATGTTAAGCTTAAAAATCATCTTGTATTTGCATCCTTTAATAATTATGAGACAAACAAAGTGTACTGACAAATAAATCGTCGGATGGTTTCCTAGCAATATAAAATTATTTCAGAAGGACAAAATGAGAAACATCTATCCTACAATATAGCTAAGGCAATAACTTAAATTGTAATTAGAAGTTTTATAACTCTGCATGCTCGGGTACAATGTTGTCAATATGTTTATTGCAAAATATAGGTGCAAAGAAAAAGGATGGAGGAATAAAAATAGGATTCAATAAAAATAGGATTCAATGTTATTAAAGAGATTCATAATTGAGATAGAATTGATTAACTATTAAATAAAAGTTAAATAATTATGATAGAATGTTAATGACTCCAAGCATGCTCATGTTGCAAAAGAATATTAAAAAATACTCCTGCAAAAGGTTCTAAATATTGGTGGAATGAGCTAAGCATTCCACCATCTCAGGTGCTACGATACAATGAGTTGGGAAAAAGAGCAAGATAGGACAATTCATCCACCATCCTAAGGGTCGGTACATAAAGTGTATGTTCCATGAAAAATCTGCATGGCCCTAACCTACAATATTTAAAACTTGGTTCAGCAAAATCATTTCTCCACTTGTTAGCAACTTAGGCGAACATGCATAATTAAACAATTAGAACCATATGTGTTACAATTTGTTTGGTCATTCAAAGAAATTAAAGAATAGTTTATACTTTACCTTTTTCATGTAGAATTCCTACAATTGTACAATGCTTCCATTTCTGTGCATTGCAAATAGTAGATATTATGTCCATGGGTACAAAATATTTAAAATTTAAAAATAGATCATCGTAGCTAACTTTCATTTCTACTCAAAAAATTTTCAACTGATCACAACAACTCAAATATAATGTATAGTGGAACCGATATTATTAGATTCAACATTACTGATGATATGACTATTTCACATGCTATCCATTAACTACATATTTAGGATCAAACTAGGTTGAATCATAAAAGAGTCAGAAAAGACCAATAACATAACCTAAGTTGAGCCTATGTTGAATCAAAGATAAGTTATTTATATGTTTGCCACACAAATAAAACCACAAAGTTTAAATGTGTAGATGTAGTAAAGAACTCACTTAATATACTTTATAGGCATGCATCTATTGCGAACCTCAATCGCAATGATTAATAAATAGAAAATTTGGGATAACTATGATCACTTCAAGGAGATCATGCTTTCAGATAACCGCTTCAATGGGGTTAGACCTCCTGATAACCTCTTTGAGAGGATTGAGCCTTCAAAGAAAAGGAACCAATAATATTATTCACCATAGAAAAGTCAAAAGGGCTGTTACACACTTATTGGGTTGAAACCCTAATTATTCAAGTCTAATAAAATTACATAAAGAAAATCCCTTAATATAACCTATCCATAACTAAGAAAATAAATTATTGACTAAGATCAGTTCCCTTAATAATTAGATCCTTCAAAATAAGAGAACCTTATAGATTTGAAAAGATATCCATAATTAGGGAATTCTATCACTCTACCCTCCTCAAAAATTAATGTATCCTCAATGTTGTAAAGCAAATAAAAAGTTGTTGCTAGAATAAAATTTAGCTTTAAAACTACCAAAAATCAGCTATTTGTGTTCAATCTCTAGAACTATTTGTTTGATTCTAATAGCTTGATTTATGAAGAGCTAATTCACTTTCCTTTATTGATTGAATACAAGTATATATAACAGCCCCTTTTAGCTTCCACTTTTTCCATGATGTAGCTACTAAAACATCCATGGATGGATCTTTAAACCCTTCTGGTGTATATTTTTTCTCTTAAATTTTAAATTGCAAGAGAAGCTTAGAGAAATCCCATAAAATTTATCTTCGGTGCAAAGCTAATGTGCCCAAAAAACTACATCACAACCCTTAAGAGGTAATATATGGAAATACGATATGAATTTGAAATCTTGTATAGATATAGGAAGATTATAACATGTATCTTGGACTTGTATGCATGCACCATCTGTCTGCAAACTTGTTGTTTGACCACCAAATATTAAGATGCTTAATAGCACTGGATAAATAAAATTGAGTGTTGCATGAGTTAATGAAAATAGTAATGGTTGCTTCTTTAACTCTACCTTTACTCTTATTTTCTAAGGAAATGAGTTACCCGTAATAACAAACATGAAAATTTTTGAGGGTAAATTGTCCAACTACTTCTTATAGCTTTTGTTCGATTTTATTTTAGATATATCATCAAATCAATCATCATCTGTTGACCCATTTATTGATTTTGATGATTAACAAAAGCCATGAGTATATTCCTATGATACTAATAAGATTGACAAGTATTTCAGGAATTTAGAAAGATTAAATATTCAAAATTCATACAAAAATGGGCTTGAATCAATTTTTGATAGTATGTGTCAAAGTTCAAGTTTAGAGCTAACTCCTAAAGCATTAGAGCCGACTTCAAAGCATATCGAAACTGTTTGGCACATTCGGCACGGTTTAGAGTCGACACCAAGAAAATTAGAGCTGACTCTAACCTGAGTTAAAGTGAACTATCTTCTGCTTCAGATTTTAGAGCCAACACCAGCAGAATTAGAGCCGACTCTAACCTGAGAATAGAGATTGCATTTTTGGGACACTGTTAGAGTCGACCCCAAGGAAATTAGAGCCGACTCCAGCTCGCATTGTGTCGACCCCACAGAATTTCAGAGCCGACTCCACGATGAACATTTTCTTACTATTTTGAAAATCGACTTAGAGCCACACCTGACTAGATTAGGGCTGACTCTAAACTGTCAGAGGTGACTTTCAGATTTGCCAGAAATGGCTCCAACGGTCATATTTCTTCACCTACTCTTCAACGGCTCTTTGCCTTTGCGTGTTGAACTAATCCACAAGTACTCTCAACGGCTACTTTGCATCAAAAACATGGATTAAGAGAGATTATAAAAGGGCATTCCGACTGTTCAAAAATAAGAGAAGAAACAAGAGGAAAATAGAGAAATTTCAAATAGGGAAAACTCTAATTCAAAGCCTCACTGTGCAAAAGAGATAGAAGAGAAATCCAAAAGCTTTCAAAGATCAAATCCGAAGGATTTCGATCAATTAGAAGAAGAAAAGCAAGAGCCCTAGTTCTTCATCCTTCTATACACCAACTTTTCTTCAAGACCCCAAGCTCAATCTTGAGAAAGATCACTCAGAAGAGAAGAGGAAAAGGAGAAAAGAAGAAAAGCTCAACATCAAATATCTTTCAATCAGGCTTTTCTATTCCCATTTTTATTTATATTGTTTATCTGCCCATTTGAGGAGCTTTTATATTGTTGTAATCATTTACTTGATTCGTTTGCTTTCTGATTCAATCAGGGGATTGAATTAGTTGAGGTAGTTGACCTCGGGCAAGCTAAGATTAGCTTGTGTTAGGTTGTGTGCTGGTGAACCTATAAAACCGGCTGGGTTCGTTGTGATCCCATTGTAAAACAACAAGTTTGGGTTATGATCTTGCAAAATAACTCTGCTGTAATCAGGGTGATTATAATGCATACCCGAGGGTTACTTGGGAGTGGATGTAGGTGTAGCTAACACCGAACCACTATAAATCCTTTGTGTTTGTCATGCTTATTTCTTCTCTCTTTCTCTCTAATTTACATTGTGTTCAGCATTCATAGCATCACACTCTCTACACTTTACTTGTGCACATTCATCTTGGAAATTAATTTTAATTATAAATTTTTAAAGAACCCAATTCACCCTTCCCTCTTGGGTTGCCATCTGGGCCAACAATTGGTATCAGAGCTAGTGCTCATCTCTGCTTGATCTAACAATCAAGAGCTAAATATCCAAATGGCAGCTCAAGCTGGTTCTTCTTTTTCTGAGGGACAATCCACAAATCGACCACCTTTGTTTAATGGCACAAACTATTCATATTGGAAAGCTAGAATGAGGATTTTATTCAAGCTTTAGACTATAAGTTATGGAGTGTCATTATCAATGGTCCTAGTACTCCCATACACTTAGTAGACGGATCCATTGTTCCTAAGCCCAAAAGGGATTGGAATGAAAATGATAGAAAAATGGCTCAGCTCAATGCCAAGGCCATGAATGTCCTATACTGCTCTTTGGATGCAAATGAATTCAATAGAATATCCACTTGCATCTCAGCCAAGAAGATATGGGATAGGTTGTGTTGGTCCAGATAGCAACCCAAGAGGGGGGGGGGGTGAATTGGGTTTTTCAAAAATTAAACTCCTTTTAAAAATAATCCCCCAGCGAAGTGAAAACATAGATGTATACGAATTAAAACAGAGTATGCAAGAATGGAGAGTAAGAGACAAGGAAATAATCACGGCAAACACAAGAAGTTTTATAGTGGTTTGGTGTACCTACACCTACATCCACTCCCAAGTACCTCTTGGGTCCACACTATAATCAATCTGATTACAGCAGAGTTGTTTTGCAAGCTCACAACTCAAACTTGTTGTTTTCTGGTGCACAACGAACCCAGCTGTTTTCAAGGCTCACCAGCACACAACCTTACAACACAAGCAAACTGCTTGCACAAGGCTAACTGCCTCAACAAATCAATCTTCCGATTGACCCAGTAAATAATAACGTTTTTACAAGTTTAAAAGCTCCTCTATGAGCAAATACACAATAATAGAACAACAATAAAGAGATAGGAATCAAAGCCTGATTTGCAGATCTTGATGGCTTGCTTCTTCTCTTCTCTTGAGTGAATCTTCCTTAGAATGCTCTTGAAGCTCCGAAGATTAGAAAGCTAGGGCTTGCTTCTTCTTTTGGGATTTCTTCAAAATAGAACAAGGGATGCAAGAAATCTCTCTCTTTTCTTTTGAGGAATCAGTATAGTCTTCCCTTTCGAATCTTCCTCTTTTCTCTTTGGATTTTCTGATGGATTTCAAAGGTTTTTCTCTATTCTTGTCTCTCTTCCCTGTTTTCCAGATTCAACAGAAAACCCCTTCTTATAGATCCTTCTTAATCCATAAATAGCTGAAAACTATCCGTTAAAAACAAGTGTAAGAAGATTAGAACCAAAAATGGTAATAGCCGTTGGGATTAAAAAGATAAAAGTAGAGTTTAGAGATGTTCTGACAGTTCTGGAGTCGTATCTGACAATCTGGAGTCGACTCTAACTTTTCTGGAGTCGGCTCTAAATCAAAAATCTCCAATCCGCTCGATCTGGAGTCGTCTCTGACTTTTCTGGGGTCGACACGAAAATCTTCTGGAGTCGACTCTAACAGTCCCGGAGTCGACTCTAAGTCGTGGCCAGAAAAACCATCATTCTGTCTTGTCTGTTGGAGTCGGCTCTAACAATCCGGGAGTCGACTCTAAGTCTGTGCCGAATTCGAAGTCGACTCTGCGATTCCATGTGTCGACTCTAATGTCTGCAATCTTACCTTGACATTAGATTCGAACTAGAATTTGATTTGTCTAGTGATTTTGATTAATGAATCAAATCATAAACTGAAAAACTTAATCAAAATCATTAGTAACTTCAAATTTTATACTCAAATAGTTTTGTTAATCATCAAAATCAACAATTGGGTCAACAATCTCCCCTTTTTGATGATGACAAAAACTTTGAGTATATGCATTAAAAATTCATTTGAACTAAGAATTATAGACATTGTTAAAGCTTTAAGACTTCCTAATAGAGAATTTGATGTCAAGTTTCAAAATGAGCTTTAAAAACATACTTGAGTTCTATTATAACCAGCAATCAAGATGATTTAACATAGAAAATCATTAAGCTCCCCCTGCATTAAATAACTCCCCCTATGCAAGGTATATGTAGATAAACTGAAATATGATCGATTGATTAGAATTTAGAAATTTCTCTCTCCCCTTTTAAGATATGCCAATTGATATGCCAATTGATTAAGACTTATTGAAATCTTATAAATCTTATATTCTTTCATTCATTTTTTTTTGCTTTATGCATATACACTTTTCTCTCCCCCTTTTTTGTTATCAGCAATAAGGTGAGTTTAGAAACAATAATGTAGGTTATCAGAGCGAGGGTGTTGTTCATTCAATCGTAGAGATAGTAATCTTCATCCATGGTAATTGCTCGACATAGACAAATTTGCAATAAAAAGATAATTGTATTTCATTTCAAGATGCATTACATGTGTCTATCAAAATACATTCTCAGTAAAGTACTATATCAATCAGACATTCCTAGATACATGCTAACAAAGTATGATAAACTAGAAATCAAAATATGAAGAGCTAAACTTAGGTTTCTAAAAGATTGGGGTAGGATAGGCTTTAGATAGAGTATCACTGTAGGAAATAGAAGGTCACTCAAACATGCTTGTATACAATTTTTTTCAGATGGCCTATCATTTCCATAATTTCATCTTTTTGTGATTTCTTAAAGCCTTCAAGATAACTCTCAACTTGAGCAACAGCAAGGTCTAAATCTTTCTTCAATTGTCCAGTAGCATCTAGATAGGCTCTAGATCCGTCTGCAATCCCTTCCAGCCTTTCAAAAATCTTTTGAAGCTCAGTGCCAAGAGACTCTGCAGAGCGGCTAATGGAAAATGAAATCAAGTCGAGTCTGGAATTGATCTCCTCCTTAAATTGTCTGATGTCATCTCTCAACTGACAAATATTATTGCTCCTCTGACTGTCATACTCAGCTAGTAGTGCTCTGAGCTGACCAATCTGCTCATCAGAAAATCTCCTAGAAACAAATGCTGTCTGAGGTGGAGGTGAGGAATATGTGCTCGGTCCAGCCTCAGAAGGTCCAGCAGTAGATGGTCCCGCAATAGATGGGTCAGGGACTGATGGTCCCGCAACTGATGGTCTAGGGATGTCCTCTACTCTGGCCTCCTCAACTCTGGCATCCCGACCTCCTTTAATCCAATTACCATTTATCTTTCTGAAGCCCATGCGGTGAATAGTAGAGACACTGTAGTAATCTGTATGCCTTAATTTCCTCAGTGGCTCATTGTCCATGATCAATACACCTTGGCTTCTGAATACCAAAGTCAGAATCATACCATAAGGCAATGGAGATCTCTTCTTGGTTGCTGCCTCCGCCATGTAGCCTATCATCATCCCAGCTAATTTTACTGGCTGCCCGATGATGCAATCCATCAACAAGATGTCTCGCTCCGAGACATACTCAAATCTGCCTATCTTTGGATGCAATAATGATGCAATCCATCAGATGTCTCGCTCCGAGACATACTCAAATCTGCCTATCTTTGGAAACAATATCCTCCCGCAGATGTTGTGAAGTCTGAGTTCCAAATTCAGTTGATTTGCCAAAATCTCCTCAAACTCAGATACTTCTCTCCCCAACATCCTAGATAGGGCTCCACTACGATCATCATGCTGATACTCATTTATTCCAATAGTGGGCATCTCTAATAAATTTCAAGGGTCTCGGCAGTAATTACAACTCTTGTTCCTCTAACAAAACTTACTAAACCTCCCTCTCCTCTACTTAAATCATTGTAGAACTCTCTTACAAGGGCAGGGTAGGTAGGAACATCCAAAGAACAAACTTTCTCCCAACCCATTTCCTTCAATTGATGGCCATAGTAAAACCTTCCGAAGCAAATAAGTCAAAATCAACTTTTCTTCCGGTAGTGATGGCCTTACCCGCTAATTGGTCGACGCGTGGAGAAGATGGAGAAGGTGGAGAAGCTTTTTGAGTGGCAGATGATGAAGATGACGTCGCTTGCCTCCGAATCATCCTTTTTCTCATGGGAACGGCCTAACCTCCAATAATCGCACGCCTTTTAGGAGCCATGGGATTCGATTGGAATGAGTAATCAAGGGATTTGAAGAGTTTAGAGGGGTTGGAATAGGTTTGGAACGGCTCTAGAGAGGATTGAGACGATAGGGTTCATTTAGGTGTCGACTCGCCTTTTATTTTTGACCTAGGTTCACTTAGAGTCGACTCCCGCAAAGCGAGGTGTCGGCTCCGAACCAGAAAATCTGTCAGCGCCAATTTGAATCAGCTCTGTAGAAGCCAGAGTCGGCTCTAATTGCCCAGACATAACATCAAAAATAAAGGTGTCGACTCCACAAACTGAAGGTGTCGACTCCACAATAGTTTCAGTGAAAAATTTGAATTTCAAAGATTTGAAACTGATCAAATTAATCATCAAACTCTAGATAAGTGTTCCTTAATCAATTGGGAAACAATGAATCAAATTTCTAGATAAATTTCTTATTGGACATAGAGGATTTCAAGAAATTGATGAAGTCTAGATAGTTGTTGTCCTTAAGAGTTTCAGAAAATCATTCTAAAGGATCACAAACTCCCAATTCTCCTCTAAGATAACAAAATCTTTCTTCACTTAATGGTTTGGTAAAAATATCAGCTAATTGATCATTAGTATTCACATATTCAAGACAAACATCATTGTTGGAAGCATATTCTCTAATAAAGTGATGTCTAATTTCTATGTGTTTAGTTCTAGAGTGTTGGATTGGATTCTTAGTTAGGTTGATTGCACTAGTATTATCACATCTAATAGGAATTTTATCAAGTGTGATACCATAATCTTCAAGTTGTCGCTTAATCCAAAGGATTTGAGCACAGCAACTTCCAGCTGCAACATACTCTGCCTCAGCAGTGGATAATGCAACTGAATTTTGCTTCTTGCTAAACCAAGAAATTAAGTTACTTCCTAGAAGTTGGCATGCACCACTCGTACTCTTCCTATCTAATTTACAACCAGCATAATCAGAATCAGAATAAGCAATCAATTTCAAAGTTGAGTCTCTAGAATACCATAATCCTACATTTTTAGTTCCATTTAGGTATCTAAAGATTCTTTTAACAGCAAATAAATGTGATTCTTTAGGATTAGATTGATATCTTGCACATAGGCAAACAGAAAACATAATATCTGGCCTACTTGCAGTTAAGTAAAGAAGTGATCCGATCATACATCGGTAATGCTTCTGATCTACTTTCTTACTTTCTTCAACCTTGTCCAGCTTGCATGAGGGACTCATTGGCGTACCAAGGGGTTTAGCACACTTCTTTACTTAACTGCAAGTAGGCCAGATATTATGTTTTCTATTTGCCTATAGATATTTGCAGATTCCATACCAAACTTCTTGAGTATTCCTTTGTGTACTTTGTTTGTGTTGGCCCAGATGGCAACCCAAGAGGGGGGGGTGAATTGGGTTCTTAAAAATTTAAGTCCTTTTTAACTTCAATAGATGTATTATCAATATATGCAAGAGAGATTAACTTAAAACAATATCCAAGCAATTAACAAGAGATATAGAGTGAGAGAAAATGAACACGGCAAACACAAAAGTTTTATAGTGGTTCGGTGTATCCAACACCTACATCCACTCCCAAGGATCACTTGGGTCCACTATAATCACACCGATTACAGCTGAGTTGTTTTACAAGATCACAACTCCAACTTGTTGTTTTCACCGGGATCACAACGAACCCAGCTGGTTTTGCGGGCTTACCAGCACAAAACCCTACACGTTGTTTTGCGGGCTAACAACAAACCTAACTCGTTGTTTTCACGGGATCACAACGAACCCAGCACAAGCACTCCGGCTTGCAACGAGGTAAACCTACCTCCACTGATTCAATCCACTGATTGAACCAGTAACCAAGTGAAATCAAAGTATTTGTAACAAAATGCTCCTTCTTGAGCAGATATACAAATTTAAGAATAAATAAAAACTAGGGTTAGAAACGCCTGATGGTTTTTCCGGATGATTGCAGCGATGGCTTTCTCCCTTTTCTCCTTGAAAAGTTGAATCGATGCCTCAGCAAGATTCCTCAATCGTTGAAAAGCTTTGGAGAATGTGTTGCCTCTTTTTGAACTTGGGAATGGCTGAAGATTTTGCATGTTGGATTGCTTTTTGCCTTCCTCTTGAGCTTTGAGAGTCGATTAAATGATGCACACGAATCTCTCTCTCAAATGCAAAGATTGAATCTCTCCTTGAATCAAATGATTCTACAATACTCTCAGTTTTCCCTTTTTTCTGATGTTCAATAGGCTCTCTATTTTTCTCTCTTGCTCTTCTATTCTCTTTTCTTTTTCAATCCCCACTTTCTATTTGAATCTGGCTCTTCTATTTATAGATCCTGAAAAGATATAGCCGTTAGACACAGTAAAATATAGCCGTTGATTCAAAATATTACCGTTGGTGCTGATGTGTCAACTCAAAAAATATAACCCAGATTCCGGGGAGTCGGCTCGAGTACTGTGCGAGTCGGCTCGAACACGCGAATCCAGAAACGCACCAAAAAGTGAATCTTCAGGGGTCGACTCGCGAAAAGCTGGGAGTCGACTCTTGACTTTCAGGGGTCGACTCGCGAAGAGCTGGGAGTCGACTCGAGAGGCACTCAAAAATGAGTCTTTCTACCGTCTGAGTCGAGTCGGCTCGCACAGTCCATGAGTCGGCTCGAGAAGGTTCAGGAGTCGACTCGGAAACTCTCGAGTCGGCTCGGGACTGATACAAAAATCAGAAAACATTCTGATTTGCTTTGAAAATCATCCCAACCAATTTTGAAATAAAAATATGACTTGAATAATGTTGATTTAACAGTAATGCTCAATTTCAAAACATTTTCATTAATTCATTGATCTTTAAAAGAGTGGTATAGAAATCATTTTTGAATTCATAAGTATAGCTCACTGAAACATATATTAAAAAAACTCATTACACATTAACAGTTCATAGTTTCCAATTTGAATTGCTCATAGTAAGAATATTTCATTGATTGACTTAACATGTTCATAGCCTTTTAGAAAGTAAAGTAATGTCTTTTGGAAATCATCAAAATCAATAAGTTGGGGCAATTATGTTTCAATAATTTCTCAACAATCTCCCCCTTTTTGATGATGACAAAAACATTAAGTATATGCGAGTTAAACTTGAAAAAAAATTTATGATTCTATAATCAAAAATTTATGTTCATGGAAAGGCTCCCCCTCAATGAGGTAGCTCCCCCTATGAAACTCAATTTTATAATTCATTCAAAAATTTTAAATTTTAAGCTTTGAGCAAATGATACTTAAGTTATCTCTTCCCCTTAATAATATTCAAAATTTTCTCTCCTCCTTTCAGAGTCTTAAATTGCATATACGATTAAATACATTTTCTCCCTTTAATGATTTCTTCCTCTTAAAGAAACTTAACAAACTTGAATCAAATTGAAAGCATATACGATTTAAATATTTCTCCCCCTTTTTTGTAATCAACAAAAAGGTTAAGAATACATTAATGTATTCAAGGTATATTTCAACTTATTTAATATTAAACATCATATTCAAAAGTACACAACATTAAATGAACTGAATTTCATTAACATCAAAAAGCATTACATCAAAGTTCAATTACTACAAATAACTGCAAATTACAAACTGCAAATTTCACATTCATTACATCAAAAGTTCTTCCTCACTATTCTTGTTAAATGATCTACAATATTTTTCATTCCATCACATTGAAGCTTAACATAGTCTTTAAGTCTCTCATCAACAAATGTGCAAGCTGTTGAGATTTTATCTTGAAGCTCGGCATTGCACCTTGAATAAGTTTCACTATCTCCACAAATCTCTTTAAGTTCTTCAAAGATATTCTTCAAATCACCACTTAAAGATTCTGCAGAGAGTTGAGAGTTGATTCAATAGCAATCCGATCATCAAGTGAATAAAGTGATTCTTTTATATTCATGAAATGACTGTCAAACTCATCCTTCTGAGCAGCAAACAAACTAATTGCTCCATTTGAAGGTCTGAGAATCCAGATGTGAAGGTTGATCTGAACATGTGCAGTGCAGGTGCAGGAGCAGGAATGGGACTCCTATGGAGCTGGAACTGGGTCTGATGATCCAGCCTCGCAAGGCTCAGAAACTCTCGGCACAGGGGCTCTCTCCTCAAGGTGTCCTTTCCTATCCCACTGTCCATTCACTTTAGCAAAACCCATCCGATGCAATGTTGCCAAACTATAATAGTCGGTGTGCCTCAGGTTCTTCTTGGTTCATTCTCTTGAATTACAACCCCTTGGCTCTGAAAACCATAGTAAGACCATGCCATACGGTAGGGATGATTTCCTCTTCTTCCAGCTTCGCCATATAAAAAATCATCTGGCAGATTGATTGGCTGTCCAGTCAAACATCCATAATAACAATGTCCCTCTCGAGACATACTCAAACCGACCGTCTTCGGAAACAAATCCTACTGCAAATGTTGTGTAATAATCTCAATTCCAAGGTAATTGATTAGCTCTTATCTCCTCAAATCCTGTCACTTCCCTTCCTAACATCTTGAAAGAGCCGCTGACCTATCACTGTGCATGTCAGCTGCTAAACCGGTAATTGGGATGCTAAGGAGGTTTCCAAGCTTTTGAAAGTAAGGTGAATCCTCTTATTTCTTACTGAGCTAACTAAACCGCCATCACCTCTAGCCAAATTAAAATAAAATTCTTTTACCAAGGCTGGATAAGTGGGAACATCTAAGAACAGATTTATCCCAGCCCATTTCCTTTAATTGCCTACCGATTGAGAAACCCTCGGTTTCAAACAGATCAAAATCAATCTTTCTCCCCATTGTGATAACCCTCCCGCTAAGGATCTACCTGAGTGGAAGTGGAGGGTGTTGGGGTTGTCTGAATCCACGGACGGCTCGCTGACGGGTCGGCGCACAGCCGCCTTCATCCCGGCGCCTCACTGCGCTCCACCTTTTGGGTGCCATTAGATCTTTGGAAGATTTCGGAAGTTTGGATGGATTTGGAGGTGGGGAAGTTTTGGAGAGAGAGAAGATTTGTAGGAATGAGTGGGTCGACTCGTGCCCTAGATAATCAACCTGGGACCTGCCGACTAATAAATCGAGTCGGCTCGAATCCAGGAGAAATCGCTAACTCGAGTCGACTCGCTCAACTGGAGTCGGCTCCACTTATACGGGTGTCGGCTCCAAGGTCAGGACCGAGAGCGACACAGTCAGAGGTGTCGACTCCTCATTCTGAGGTGTCGACTCCAAAGACAGTTTCAGAAAAAAATTGAAATTCAAATGACTGAAATGATTCAAAAAGAGTTCAATAAAAATTTCAAAAAATCTTGAAATATCAAGGATATCAAATGACTAGATAATTTGTCCTTAAAATTGTGAGAGGATTTTCAAGAAATTTATAGAAATCTAGATTCTCATTCCTTAGGGTTTCAAAATCACTCTAAAGGATCACATATTCCTAATTCACCTCTAAGATAACAAAATCTCTCTTCACTCAAGGGTTTTGTAAATATGTCAGCTAATTGTTCCTCTGTATTAACATATTCAAGACAGATTTCATTATTAGCTACATGTTCTCTTATGAAATGATATCTAATTTCAATGTGTTTTGTTCTTGAATGTTGAATTGGATTTTTAGTCAAATTTATTGCACTCGTGTTATCACATCTAATTGGTGTTTATCAAGGGTTATGCCATAATCTTCAAGTTGCCTCTTAATCCAAAGGATTTGAGCACAGCAACTTCCAGCTGCAACATACTCTGCTTCAGCAGTAGATAATGCAACCGAATTTTGCTTTTTGCTAAACCAAGAGATTAAGTTACATCCTAAGAATGACATGCACCACTTGTGCTTTTTCTATCTAATTTACATCCAGCATAGTCAGAATCAGAATATGCAATTAAATTTAAAGTTGAGTCTCTAGAGTACCATAAACCTACATTTTTAGTTCCACTTAAATATCTTAAAATTCTTTTTACAGCAATTAAGTGAGATTCTTTAGGTTCAGATTGAAATCTAGCACATAAACATACTGCAAACATAATATCTGGTCTACTAGCTGTTAAGTAAAGAAGAGATCCAATCATACCTCTATAATGTTTTTGATCTACTTTCTTACCATCTTCATCTTTGTCCAATTTGCACGAAGGACTCATAGGAGTTCCAAGTGGCTTGATTGACTCCATTCCAAACTTCTTGAGCAGTTCTTTTGTGTATTTGGCTTGATTGATGAAAATTCCTTCTTTGCTTTGTTTGATTTGAAGTCCTAGGAAGAAGTTGAGTTCTCCCATCATACTCATTTCAAACTCACCCTGCATCAACTTAGCAAATTCTTGACATAACAATTGTTAGTAGCACCGAATACAATATCATCACATATATTTGTACTACTAATAAATCTTTATCTTTTCTTTTCAAAAATAATGTTTTATCAACATTTCCTCTTACAAAATCATTTTCAATTAGAAATTTACTTAATCTTTCATACCAAGCTCTAGGTGCTTGTTTCAAACCATATAGTGCTTTGTGTAATTTAAAAACATGATTTGAAAATTCATGATCTTCAAAACCAGGTGGTTGTTCAACAAAACTTCCTCATTTATAAATCCATTTAAAAATGCACTTTTAACATCCATTTGAAATAAATTGATATGCATATGACATGCAAATGCAAGTAATAATCTAATTGCTTCAAGTCTAGCTACAGGTGCAAAAGTTTCATCAAAATCAATTCCTTCTTCTTGATTATATCCTTTTGCAACTAATCTAGCTTTGTTTCTAATTACTATGCCATTTTCATCTAATTTATTTCTAAATACCCATTTTGATCCTATAACAGAATGATCTTTAGGTCTATCTACAAGAGTCCAAACATTATTCCTAGTAAATTGATTTAATTCTTCTTGCATAGCTAACATCCAATTATTATCTTTTTCTGCTTCTTCAATAGTTTTAGGTTCAATTTGAGATACAAATGCAAGATGATTATTGATGTTTCTCATTGATGATCTAGTTCTTACTCCTTGAGATGGATCACCTATAATTAATTCTCTTGGATGACCATAGGCATATCTCCAATCTCTAGGTAGATCTATATCATTATGATTTGCATCAACAACATCAACACTAGGAGAATCATTATCTTTAGCTTCTTGTTCATGATCTGAAGATACATCTATATTAATTTTTCAATATCTCTTTCTAGAATGTTTGTATCTTCCTCATCATCAATCTTTTCAGAACTTGATGCTAAAGATTCATCAAAACTTACATGAATAGATTCTTCTACAATTAAGTTTCTCTTGTTAAATACTCTATAGGCTTTACTAGATGTTGAATATCCTAAGAAAATGCCTTCATCAGATTTTGCATCAAATTTTCCTAGATTATCTTTGCCATTATTATGAATGAAACACTTACAACCAAATGCATGAAAATAACTTATGTTTGGTTTTCTATTATTCCATAGTTCATAAGGTGTTTTCTTAATGATTGGCCTAATTAGAGCTCTATTAAGAATGTAGCATGCCGTGTTTATAGCTTCCGCCCAAAAGTATTTTGGTAGGTTGCTTTCACATAGCATGGTACGGGCCATGTCTTCTAAGGTTCTATTTTTCTTTCAACTACTCCATTTTGTTGCGGTGTTCTAGGTGCAAAAATTATGATGAATGCCATTTTCTATGCAAAAGTTTTCAAATAAATGATTTTCAAATTCAGTGCCATGATCACTTCTTAGAGACACTATGGTGTTGTTTTTCTCATTTGTGACCTTCTTGAAGAATTTCAGAAATATGGAAAGGTCTCATCCTTATGAGCTAAAAATAATACCCAAGTGTATCTAGAGTAATCATCTACATCACAAGACCATATTTCTTTCCTCCTAGACTTGTGGTTCTAGTAGGTCCAAAAAGATCCATGTGAAGTAGTTCAAGTGGCCTAGAAGTGGAAACAATATTTTTAGTTTTGAAAGAATTTCTAGTTTGTTTTCCAAATTGACATGCATCACAAATTTTATTATTTTCAAAATCTAATTTGGAAGTCCTTTTACTAAATCCATTCTAATTAATTTTGAAATAAGGTGTGTGCTTGCATGACCTAATCTACGATGCCACAACCAACCAATCTCATTCATATTAGCATTATTAGCAACTAGGCAATGATTACTAGTAGACAAATTGTCTAAATCAATAAGTATACATTGCCATTTCTATTTCCAATAAAACAATGCTATTATCAATGGGATTAGAAACTGTGCATATAGAAGATTCAAAACTTTAAAACCTTATCACATAATTGGCTAATGCTAATTAAATTGTGCTTTAAACCATTAACATATAAGACATTTTCAATATATGTGGAGGAGTTATTTGAATTTACCAAACCCAAGATTTGGCCTTTGCCATTATCACCAAATGTAACAACTCCTCCTCTTTTGCTTTCAAGGGTGATGAATTGATCCTTGTCACCCGTCATGTGTCTTGAGCAGCCGCTATCGAGATACCACTTTTCTTTGATCTTTTGGCCGCAAGACACTCCTGCAAAAATAATTAAGTCTTATATTTAGGTACCCAAGCCTTCTTGGGTCCTTCATGGTTAGTAGCAAAAAACAGTTCCTTTGGAACCCATATTTTCTTTCCTTTATTTTTAACTTCTTGTTTTCTTAAAATTTTACATTCAAAGATTTGTGTCCTTTTTGTTACAGTTAAAACATGTAACATTTTGTTGTTTTTAAAAAATTTTTAAATTTTTGTTTCTTAGTGTCTATAACCTAAACCAGCTTTGTCAAAAATAGCCTTTTGATTACTTAAATAGTTTAAGTTTTTGAGCTATAAGTGAATTTATCAACAATATTCTTATATTTTTCAACTTCTTTCTTAAGTTTATCATTTTCATTGGAAGTTCTTCCTTTTCATTAGTTAAGTTTTTAACTTTCAAAGCTAATTCATTTTTCTTTTAGAAACTAATGTTTTTTTTTCAAAAACTTATATTTCTTTTTCAAATTTAAAATCACTAAGTTCATTAAAAGCATCAAACATTTCATCAAAAGTAAAATCATCATTGGTTTTCAGAACTTACCTCATTGTCGTCGTTTTGCCATGAAAGCAATGTTGGCAACTTCCTTTTGATCTTCTTCTGATGAAGAAGATCATCCCAGTTGCAACATAGGCTTTCTTCTTTTTCTTCCTTTTTCAGTTGAGGACAATCATATCTAAATGCCCGGTTTCTTGCATTCATAACATATCAAGGGCTCTTTTCTTTTCTTTCTCCTTCTTTTTCTTATCCTTCTCCTCTTGCTCCAAATTTCTTTTTGTGGAAGGGTTTTTTCTCATGAATTTTGAATTTCTTGCAAGAGAGCAGTTCATCATCATCTTCATCACTTTCACTGCAGCTCTCCTCACTTTTGCAGCCTTAAGAGCAATGGTCTTTTTCTTTTTCACATCCTCTTCTATGTGCTGCTTCATGTCAATTCATGGGTCATTAGAGGATCCTAGAAGCTCCTCTAAGGGTAAGGTATTGAGGTCCTTTGGCTTCTTGGATTGCTGTCACCTTCGCTTCCCACGATCTTGGAAGTGACCTGAGAATTTTACGAACAAGTTCAGAGTTAGTATATGTTTTGCCTAACTTTTCAAACCATTTACAATATCAGTAAATCTAGTGTACATGCATGTATTGTTTCAGTTTGTTCCATGCTAAATAATTCATATTTGTGCACTAAAATATTATCTTTGATTCTTTAACTTGGTTGGTACCCTCATGGGTAACTTCTAATCTATCCCAAATTTCTTTGCGGAATTACAAGTGAGATTCTATTAAATTCATTTGCATCTAAAGAGCAATATAAGACATTCATGGCCTTAGCATTGAGCTGAGCCATTTTCCTATCATTATCATTCCAATCCCTTTCGGGCTTAGGAACAATAGTGCCATCAACATGTGTGTGGGTGTACTAGGTCCATTATAACACCTCCAATTCATAAGAAGCTTGAATGAATATCCTCATTCTAGCTTTCCAATATGAATAGTTGGAACCATTAAACAAAGGAGGTCTATTCGTAGAATGACCTTCGGCAAATGATCCAACTTGAGCTGCCATTTGGATCTTTAGCTCTTGATCGTGAGATCAAATCTAAATGAGCACTTGCTCTGATACCAATTGTTGGCCCAGATGGCAACCCAAGAGGGGGGGGTGAATTGGGTTCTTAAAAAATTTAACCTTTAAAAAAATTGTTAAATAATGCAAGAAGTAATGCAAATGCAATATAAGCAATTAACAAGAGATAGAGAGAGACAATGAAGCACGGCAAACACAAAGATTTTATAGTGGTTCGGTGTATCCAACACCTACGTCCACTCCCAAGATCCACTTGGGTCCACACTATAATCTCCTCGATTACAGCCGAGTTGTTTTACAAGATCACAACTCCAAACTTGTTGTTTTCACCGGGATCACAACGAACCCAGCTGGTTTTGCGGCTTACCAGCACAAAACCCTACACGTTGTTTTGCGGGCTAACAACAAACCTAACTCGTGTTTCACGGGATCACAACGAACCCAGCACAAGCACTCCGGCTTGCAACGAGGTAAACCTACCTCCACTGATTCAATCCACTGATTGAACCAGTAACCAAGTGAAATCAAAAGTATTTGTAACAAAATGCTCCTTCTTGAGCAGATATACAAATTTAAGAATAAATAAAACTAGGGTTAGAAACGCCTGATGGTTTTTGGATGATTGCAGCGATGGCTTTCTCCCTTTTCTCCTTGAAAGTTGAATCGATGCCTCAGCAAGATTCCTCAATCGTTGAAAGCTTTGGAGAATGTGTTGCCTCTTTTTGAACTTGGGAATGGCTGAAGATTTTGCACGTTGGATTGCTTTTTGCCTTCCTCTTGAGCTTTGAGAGTCGATTAAATGATGCACACGAATCTCTCTCAAATGCAAAGATTGAATCTCTCCTTGAATCAATGATTCTNACGTTAGGCGAGAACAATTTAGATGGAAACCCCACAAACTAGGGAGAATCAAATGAACACTAAAGTCCAGCTGCCAAAAGATACCCATGGTATCAATCTCCAAATGTGATTGAACAAGGAACTAGTGAAAAGTCAAAAAAAAAAAAAAAAAAAGAAGAAAAAGAAGAGAGAGAGAGAGAGAGAGAGAAGAAGAAGAAGAAGAAGATTGACAACGAACCACTGGAATCTATGTTACCCCACCGCACATCCCACCTGATTTGATGGCCCTACCGTTAAGGATGAAAGGCCACAAACTTGGTGACGAATGCAGCATGGAATTGAACTTCCATTTGGAGGACATAGAATTTAAGTAGTAATGAGAATCTTGGCATTTTTGTGTTCTACACACCATTCAACATAAATTGCAACGAAGCATGATGAAATAATGCCTCATAAATTAAATTGAAAAATTATAGGCAACAAATTATATTGGCATAAGAGGCATAAAAAAGAATAATGCTTCTTGGTTCTCTTTCTCTTGATATCTTCCCCTTCCTTACCTTTGCCCATCAAACTTGATGGCTAGTTTCTGAGTGGAGAGGATGATGGAGGACGAACCGAGGTTTGGACAAATGGGCCAATGCGACCATCAATTTTCATCAGTGTTGCTACCAAATTACCCTCCTCGAGCGTTCGCGAGCGTTTGGTCATCTTCTTCGATGAGCCGAGGATCTTTCGGTGAGCTTCTCGTGCTTAGGAGCCTGCAAAAAGTCCTGGATATTGAAGATTTCAGCAGGAACCCTTTGATGCTCAAGTCAGTGCTCTGGGCAACAGCCGTGAGCTTGAAAAAGCTCGAAAGAGAAGGAGAGAGCTAGAGAGATGCTCTCTGTGAGCGTATGAGCATTTTGGAGTTGTGTGTTGAGTTGAGTTATTTTGGTTGCCTAGTCGGGGGTCCTTCTTACCCATTTTATTGGTGCTTAAAGCCTACTAGCCTTAGGGCATGATCACTTGTCAAGCATTGATGATGGGGTAGCAGGGGCATGGGGCTATGTGATGATTTTTAGAGGCTATGTTCCATCATAATATGGGTGGTTGCATAGTTGGTGGATCAGTCTCGTCAGAGTGGGTGGCCACTTGATTTGGATGGTTGCTGTAGGCTGTTGCAGGCTTGCAGGGCATGGGCAACCATTACGGTGCTTGCCAGATATGTCCCCCATATTGCGCGTTTGTTGTCCTGTACGGACAATGATGGAGCCAAGCACGTGGGCCCTATAATGCAACTGCTAGGGCCCTGCTTGGGTGGTTGCTAAGATCGACTAGCCGAGGTTGAAGTTGGCCGAGGTATGCTGACTGAGGCATGCTGGCCAAGGTTTGCTAACTAAGGCATGCTGGCCGAGGTTGAAGCTGACCGAGGCTGAGGCTGGCCAAGGTATGTTGGCCGAGGCTAAAGCTAGCCGAGGATGAGGCTGACCGAGGATGAAGCTGGCCGAGGTATGTTGGCCGAGGCTGAAGCTGGCCAAGGTATGTTGGCTGAGGCTGAAGATGGCCGAGGCTGAGGCTGGCCAAGGCTAAAGCTGGCCGAGGCTGAAGCTGGCCGAGGTATATTGGTCGAGGCTGAGGCTAGCCGAGGCTGAAGCTGGCCGAGGTATGTTGGCCGAGGTTGAAGCTGACCAAGGTATGTTGACCAAGGTTGAAGCTGGCTAAGGCTAAAGCTAGCCAAGGCTAAGGTTGATGAGGCCAAAGCTGGCCGAGGTATGTTGGCCGATGTTGAATCTAGCCGAGGCTGAAGCTGGCCGAGGTATGTTGGCTGAGGTTGAAGCTGACCGAGGCTGAGAATGGCCGAGGCTGAAGCTGGCCAAGGCTGAAACTAGCCGAGGTATGTTGGCCGAGGCTGAAGCTGGCCGAGGCTAAGGCTAGCCGAGGTATGTTGGCCGAGGCTAAGGCTGGCCAAGGCTGAAGCTGGCCGAGGCCGAGGCTGAAGTTGGCCGAGGTTGAAGCTGGCCGAGGCTAAAGCTGGCCAAGGTATGTTGGCCGAGGCTAAAGCTGGTCGAGGCTGAGGGTGGCCGAGCCTAAGCTGGCCGAGGTAAGGCTGAAGCTGGTCGAGGCTGAAGCTAGCCGAAAGAGGGCCAACTTAGGTGGCTAACTAGGAGTCCGACTCGAGGGCGTCACCATTGCCCATAGGGTTTACTGGCCCTATCAGATGCCCCCCACACTCTTGAACTTATGCGATCGCACGCCTTGCACTCGCCAAGCGAAAGGAGTATAGAATTTACCTTTGGCCTTGCCTTTGCATGTTGGCTTTGGCTTTGACTTTTTCTTAGTGGAGAGATCTTTTTTTTGCCTTACTTTGGATAATATTCGTCTGCTTTGTGTGGACATCTGCATGTTCTCTGAAGCTATGCATTTGCCTGCTCAAAAAACTTTAAGCAATGTTGGAGTTAAGTTGGTTACCTTTGACTGGCAGCTAGTAATCCTCTCCCGATGCGGAGTTTGAAAGTGGATGCACGTTAGCTGTGAGTCAAGAGTTGACCTCTCCTGGTTGTGAGCTGGTTGGGTCTTCATGGCCGGCTGGGAGCAACTAGCCTCATCAACTGTGAGCTGAGGCATTGATCTATCCCAACCGTGAGCTGACTTGAGGCTTCTTCTTGGATGACTGAAAGTGACCAAAAGTATGTTGCAAGTGTATAATTTAAACAAAGGTCTTATCCGATTGGTTATTGGCCACTAAGATATAGTTGAAGCCGCTGAGGCTAAGATGAAGCCGTTGAGGCTGTGAAGATGCCACTAAGACTGAGATGAAGCCGTTGAGGCTATGAAGATGCCACTGAGGCTATGATGAAGCCGCTGAGGCTATGATGAAGCCGTTGAGGCAAAGTTGAGACCGTCGAAAGCCTTTTGAATCTCGAAGGGTGACCTGAGGGTGCTTGGACCATGCTTAGGTGCCTTTTGAACCTCGGAGGGTGACCTGAGAGTTCTTGGACAATGCTCATATACCTTTTGAACCCGAAGGGTGATCTGAGAATGCTTGGACCATGCTCAGATGCCTTTTGAACCTTGGAGGATGACCTGAGGTGCTTGGACCATGCTCAGATGCCTTTTGAACCCCGAAAGATGACTTGAGAGTACTTGAACCATGCCCTGATGCCTTTTTCTTTGTGTTTTAATGTAACCTAGCTCATCCTTCTGGACATACATGCTCTAGGAGGAGTCATGAAGTTGGAAACGTAAAGCCAATTGCAGAGGCCATTCGCTGGGGCAGAATGTGAAGCCTGGAGTTGAGGCTTGCTCTGTAGTCGGTCTTGGTGCCGACTTGGCATCGGGCTCAGGTGCCGAGCTGGCCTCGGGCTTAGGTGCTGATGCTGGAGCCGATCTTTGGTGCCAAGCTGGCCTCGGGCTTAGGTGCCAATGATGGAGCCGGTCTTTAGTGCCGAGCTGGCCTCGAGCTTTAGTTATCGACGCTGGAGTCGGTCTTTGGTGCTGACCTAGCATCGGGCTTTAGTGCCGACCTAGCGTCGGGCTTTCCTGCATGATATTTTTAAGTATCAATGAAAGAAATACTTTGTTTAAGCATAGTGTACTTAGCTTTTGTAGCACCCTTGTTCCCTTGCACCCACGTCACGGCTTTGGCCTTTAAGCTTGATAGAGCCCCTACCCAACCATCGTGACTCATCTTTCTAGACGTTCATGCTCTAGGAGCCTCTGGGGTGCAACAGGGAATCGGTTGTGCAGTACCAAGACAAGGAACGTTTGTGCCAGATTGGGACACTCGCAGAGGCGGAAGGGGCCGTTTGAGAGTGGGAATGAAATGGAGTTGTGGGTGGCTCCGAATGCACTCCAGTTGGATTACCAGCCGCCAATTTGGTTTCTTTTGGAAGTGATGGACCTTGACATGCAATAAATATCAAAGAGAGAGGGAGGAGAAAGTGGCATGATGTCACTTCTTTTTTTGGTGGCTTCCAATTGAAGAAGTATCTCTAGTGAGGCTTTTTTCTATTATTGTTGTCCCTTTGCTCCATACAAGCTGGTTAAAGCACTTGTTCTTTCTTCCACATGGCATCACCAGCTTTGATGAACCGAGGATCATGATACCCAGATCCAAGGTCATGGTGATCGAGTTCACAAACTCGGCACGAGGCTCCGTATTTATGGGAGTAGCAGTCCAGAGAACATGTTTTAGTATATGGACACTTTGGTTTTGCAAGCAAGCACTCCTTGGAGCACCTGAAAAATTTGTGATAGCATGGGCTCCATGGCCAAGCGAAAGAGGCCGAGGTCGACACCGTCGGCCAAGCAGAGGTGGTTATTATGGAACATCTTTGAAGGAAATTATTTCCTTCTATTGATTTGGGTACTCTAGCCTGCTGATGGAGCCCATGTTAATTGGAGTAGAGGCGCTGGTGCCCTTGCTGCTCTTGCCAATGAGCTTGAAGTTGCTAATGAGCCTGAAGGTACTCTTACCAATAGCTTGAGCTTGAGGCTGCTATTGTTGATGAGCTTGAGGTTGCTTTTGCTGATGAGCATGAGCAGCCTCTCGCTGGTGAGCTTGAGTTTGCTTTTGTAGCTTCTGGACAGCTGCCACCAATATTTGGACTTGTTGAATGATGAAGACAAGCTGGTCCGCTTGAGTGGCTTGAAGTGGTGGTGATGGTGGAGCAGAGGGCTGGCGTCCTATTGCCCAGCTCATTGAGGGTGCCCCCCAGCATGACTAGCAAAAGCTGCTTGGTCTCTTGTCATCACCATCTTTTTGATCCACCATTTTGATCTAAAAGGGAACGAGGATCTGCAAGCTAGCATCGCTGACGATATGTGCTTTATCATCCCTACCTGATGCGCCAATCTGTTGCCGCCAAATCACCCTCCTTGAGCGTTCGTGAGTGTTCGATCGTCTTCTCTGGCGAGCCGATGATCTTCCGGAGAGCTTCTCGTGCTTGGGAGCCTACAAAAATTCTCGAGGATCGAAGATTTCGATGAGAACCCTCCGATGCTCAAGTCAGTGTTCTAGGCAACAGCCGTGAGCTTGAGCAAGCTCGAAAGAGAAGGAGAGAGCCAGAGAAATGCTCTATGTGAGCGCGTATGAGCATTTTGGAGTTGTGTGTTTAGCTGAGTTATTGTGGTTACCTGGTCGGGGGTCCCTCTTACCCATTTTATTGGTGTTAGAGCCTGCTAGCCATGGGGCATGATCACTTGTCAGAGCATTGATGATGGGGGAAGCACAGTAGGACTGGCCTCCATCTGATTTATCAGAGTTGTAGGCTATGTCCCATCTAATATGGATGGCTGCATAATTGGTAGCTTAAGTTTCATCAGAGTGGGTGGCCACTTGATTTGAATTGTTGCTGTAGGTTGCTGCAGGCTTGCAGGGCGTGGACGGTCATTACAGTGCTTGCCAGATATGTCACTCACATCGCGTGTTTGTTGTTCTACGCGGACAATGATGGAGCCAGGCACATGGGCTCTACAATGCAACCACTGAGGCCCTGCTTGGGTGGTTGCTGAGATCGACTGGCCGAGGTTGAAGTTGGCCGAGGCACGTTGGCCGAGGTATGCTGACCGAGGCTGAAGCTACCCGAGGCTAAGGCCGGCCGAGGCTGAAGCTGGCCGAGGCTGAGGCTGGCTAAGGCTGAAGCTGGCCAAGGTATGTTGTCCGAGGCTGAAGCTGGCTGAGGCTAAGGCTGGCCGAGGTATGTTGGCCGAGGCTGAAGCTGGCTAAGGTATGTTGGTCAAGGCTGAGGCTGGCCGAAGCTGAAGCTAGCCGAGGTATGTTAACCGAAGCTGAAGCTGGCTGAGGCTGAAACTGACCGAGGCTGAAGCTGGTCAAGGGATGTTGACCGAGGTTGAAGCTAGCCAAAAAAGGGCTGATCTAGATGGCTAACTGGGAGTCCAACCCGAATGCGTCATGATTGCCCATGAGGTTTACTTGCTCCATCAGTCAGTTTCCCTGAACCGATAATGGAGTCGATTCGACCGAGCCGAGATGGATTCCAGGCCGAGTTATGGCATCAGTCTTTAATTTAAGAACAAATAAATCATGTTCCATCAAAATAGCCATGTATTCATTTCCATGACATCCCAACATATAGTCTCTCTCCACCGAAAAGAAAATTCCAAAAATAAGGTCAGCTGGCTAGGTGCAGGGCCCACCATTCATGGATGTAGGTGCGAGGATGATCATGCAGCCCAATGCATATGCATATTCAAGTGCTTGCCTTCGCAATCAAGAAAGTGGAGCACCAATCAAAGTTGTTTACTTGGTCGACGAAGCAAGAGGCTAAATTGTGCAGGGCCCACCATTCATGGATGCAGGTGCGAGGATGATCATGCAGCCCAATGCATATGCATATTCAAGTGCTTGCCTTGGCGATCAAGAAAGTGGAGCGCCAATCAAAGTTGCTTACTTGGTCGACGGAAGCAAGAGGCTAAATTGTGCAGGGCACCATTCATGGATGCAGGTGCGAAATGATCATGCAGCCCAATGCATATGCATATTCATGCTTCAAAAAGTGGAGTACTTGGTCGACGGAAGCAAGAGGCTCAATTGAGCATGGCAGTGCCAATTTTTATCGCTTCCGACTGATATAAATATATAATAATCCACGCACTCACAACAGCAGCAACAGCAATCACCTCCTCTTTAACCTTGAATTGTTCTGCATTTTTATCCTATTTTCTCCTCCCCTACAAACATTTCCTTGACCATCTCTTTTTCCTCTTCTTTGCTTCTCCCCGGATACCAACCTATTCCTGTTTCTCTTTCCATCCATCCATTCTGTAACCATGATCACCAACCAAATTGTCATGAACGGTCGAGATAACCCGAAGCCTCACTTCGTACTGGTTCCTATGATGGCCCAAGGCCACACAATCCCCATGATCGACCTCGCTCGTCTCCTTGCTAGTCGAGGTACTGTCCATGTCAGTGTCATCACCACCCCCCTCAACGCTGCTCGAATCAAGACAGGACCGTGTGAAAGCATCACAACTTCCGATACAATTTGTGCCTCTCCCATTCCCGTGCACTGCCGTAGGCCTGCCCGAAGGGTGCGAGAACGCCGACACCCTGCCTTCCAACGATTATCTCAAGAACTTCGTTGATGCATGTGCTTTGCTACGAGAGCCGCTAATATTGCATCTTAAAGAGCAGAAGCTGCACCCGAGCTGTATCATCTCTGATATGTGGCACCCATGGACTGGAGATGTCGCTCGGGAGCTTGGCATTCCAAGGCTCGCATTCAATGGCTACGGTGGCTTTCCTCTCCTCTGCAGGCACATTGTCTTCCAGAATGAGTTGCACAAAAAAATATCTGATGACAAGGAGGTCACCGTTATCCCGGGATTTCCCCATCATCTTGAGTTAGGAAAGGACCAATTTCCCGGGAACCTTCTCGGGCCAGGCATGGAGAAATTTAGGGAGGAGCGGGCGAAGGAGGAGCAAAGGATCGACGGTGTGATACTGAACACTTTCAATGACCTGGAAGCTTTGTACATTGAGAGCTACCAAAAAGCCATAGGAAAGAAGGTTTGGACGATCGGACCAGTGTCACTCTACAATAAAGATGTTGCCGATATGGCTGCAAGGGGGAACGTAGCCTCGATCAATCAGAGCCATTGTTTGCGTTGGCTCGATACAATGAAGCCAAACTCTGTCATCTACGTGAGTTTTGGAAGCCTTGCTACCGCGATACCTCCACAGCTTTTTGAGATTGGGTTGGGGTTGGAGGACTCTAACCAACCTTTTATATGGGTGATAAAGGCTGGAGATAAGTCTCCAGAGGTGGAGAAGTGGCTATCGGAGGGGTTCGAGGAGCGGGTGAGGTCGAGGGGTCTTATTATCAGAGGATGGGCACCGCAGGTGATGATCCTCTCACACCCGGCGATCGGAGGGTTTATGACACACTGTGGATGGAATTCGACACTGGAGGGGTTGACCGCAGGCGTGCCGATGATAACATGGCCCCACTTTGCAGATCAGTTCCTGAACGAGAAATTGATTGTCGAGGTGGTGAAAATTGGAGTTGCAGTGGGGGTCAAAAAAATGACCAGATGGGGGGTTGAGAACAGCGAAGTGCTGGTAAAGAGGGACGACGTACAGAAGGCAGTGAGCACATTAATGGATGAAGGGGAGGATGGGGTGGAGAGAAGGAAGAGAGCTAAGGATCTAGGGGAGAAGGCTCGCAAGGCGATGGAAGAAGGAGGCTCGTCTTACGAGAACATCACTCTCCTAATCAGTCAAGCCCAAAATGACATGCATGCAGTGGCATAGAAAGAGAGGATGGGGTTCATAAATATTTGTTCAGATCTGCTGCGAGTGATCTTCTACCTTTTTCCCGTAATGTATTTCTTTTGTTTTTCCTATTTTGATTAAAAGGAATATGATCGTACTACAATAAAAGTGATATGCTGATATTCTTCCAACATTTGTATCATTGTATGCATAATTTACGGTTAGATATGCATAAAAGAAATTTTTAATAGAACATTCCACAAATTTAAAATTTTTTTTTCTTGTTTCAGTAATTATAAATTAAATGAAATATAAGTTGTTGTCGTAGAAATCCGTTCTTCGACTCGGATGTGGCCTACCTTCGAATTTGGATTTCAATCTCTTACACAGGTGAAACCTACAAGACAGTCCTTATGTAGAGAGTATCGGGGGTGGCCCTCTGTGGATGACCCTCCAACTTTCAGCAAGCATATATGAGGAGAAGGCTCTCGCAAAAGAGTCCCTCAAGAATGGTCTCTTTTGGAGTCGGGGAGCTTTGTTTGAGCTTTAATGGAGTTTTTCTCAATGAAAAAGTGAGCGTACCTGAAGAAAATTTCAAAAAGGATATTTATAGATTGTTTGAGTGTTGGCGGTTTGTTCACTTGATTCTTCAAACGTGTCTTGAAAGATGAAGAATCAGAATGTTGGGAACATGATTCGAATCAAGTTTGTTACAAGGCCGGCGAGATTCGAATCTTGTTTGTTACGAGGATCGACGACTGAAGAGGCTGGTTTGAAGCTTTGAGATTCGGTTATTTGGTTATTTATAGGCAACAGGCTATTCTGGTTTGATTTTCCTTTTAAGGTGATAGAGCTGACGTGGTTGAAGAGTCATATTTGGCTTTTCACTACTCTGGGCCTACCAAGGCATGAGCATGGTTCGGTCCTACCAAGATAAAGAGATTATCTTTTTTTGAACACATCGTATAGTAGATCCGAGGCCGAGGGGAGCTTTGGAATTCGAGGCCAAGAGAAGCTCTGGGTCCAAGGCCGAGGAGGACTCTGGGGTTCGAGGCTGAGGCATAAGAATGGTACACATCTGCCAAGACGAGGAGGTAGCTTGGCTCTATCAGGGTAGAGATATGGCTTGGTCCTATCGAGACAGAAAATTTCTATCTTTTTTCAAGTACGGCATCTTGCAGTCGAAAATCAAAAGTGATCCTAACCTTATTGATACATGTATAGATATTAATGTAATGACAATTTTATCCCACATCATAAGTTAAACGAATGAAATCAAATAGTTAAGTTATTAAATATGACTTAATGCATATAATTTATAATTTAAAAAGATCTATAATTTCATTTAAGTATAACGAATCCTATATCAAATAATATGATTGTAAATAATCTTTAATGTAATTAAATTTAATGCATAAAAAACTTGTAATGATGCATTTTTCTTAAAAGTTATTTGAATAAAATAGTGTGAACAGAAAATTGAAAGGATTTGAATTTGAGTTTTATTCCTAAAAAATTTAAAAAAAATATTGATAGTTGAGCCCATTTTTATCTCATCCGACATCATAGGGCCTTTAGGTAGTGTTTGAAATAGGGGATATCCTGAGAGAGGATATCCCCTCTTATTCCAAAAGCCATAACTATAAGGGATAGCAGAGAATAAAGTTAACCAAAGAGATAATCCATGGTTAATCATGGTTAACCATGGAATATCCCTCAATTTATTCCCTAGAAAATGTAGGAATAGCTGGTTATCCCTCCAA
>UESW01004569.1:760511-837163 GCA_900491605.1 Calamus simplicifolius | reverse complement strand
TCCGCATGAAGAGGAGTAGGAGTAAGCTGTGGAACACTAAGTTCGCCCTAACAACCCTCGAAGCCATATAATTTCAGAACAAGCCAGACGACATAGCCCGATATTCAGATCGGTGGATGACTTCGATACACGAGCCTGCTTCTTACTCTTCCAAGAAATGAGGGCGTTGCCAAGAAACATACACCACCCGTAAAGAACGACGATTATCCGTACAACCAGCCCAGTCGGCATCACTAAAACCCTTCAACTGTAAAGAATTCTCAGAGGAAAAAAAATAAGTCACGACCAGATGTCCCTTTGAGATATCAAAGAAGACGATGGACAACGGCCAAATGTGTCTGGCAAGGAGCCTGCATAAACTAACTGACCTGCTGAACAACAAACGAAATATCAGGTCGAGTAATGGTCAAATAATTCAACTGCCCACCAGGTGCCGATACATTGAAGGATCAGATAAGAGATCACCATTCGCCTGACGCAATTTTAAATTGACCTCCATAGGTAAGAACCGAATTTGCGTCTTGAAGGCCTGCTAAAGAAAGAAGTTCTTGGGTGTACTTATGCTGATGTAAGAGCATGCCATTTGGGCAATGGTGAACCTCCAGTCCAAGAAAATCCTCAGTGGACCAAGATTTTTCATATGAAATGAAGATTGAGACGCGTTGGAGTTGCTCAATTACCTAGAGATCAGATCCAGTAATCGCAATATCATCGACATACATAGAAGTATAACAATCCCAAGGCTAGTCTTGCAAAAGAATAGAGAGGAGTCATACTGACTCTGAGAAAAAGTGAAATCCAGTAGAGTAGTACGAAACTTCTCAAACCATGCCCGCGGTGCCTGCTTCAAACCATACAGAGATCGCTTTAAGCGACAAACCTCAACATAAGAGGAAGGAAACAAGCAAGGAGGAGGAGACATAAATATTTCTTCCTTCAGATCACCATGTAGAAATGCATTCTTCACATCCATCTGGTGAAGCGACATCCTTTCGAACAGCAATGGCCATGATAGTGCGGATAGTAGTCATTTTGGCAACGGGAGCAAATTTTTCCTCATAATCAAGCCCATACTCTTCTATTCCCGAGTGCTACTAGACGAGCTTTATATCTTTCAATGGATCCATCAACACGTAGCTTAATGGTGTAGACCATTTACACCCAATAAGTTTAACTCCAGCAGGACAAGGGACGATGTCCCAAGTGTGATTGTCCTGAAGAGCCTGAATTTCATCCTGCATAGATTGGCGCCAACACTCTTGAGTAGAAGCCTGAGAATAAGACTTAGGCACAAAAGTAGTATCAAGAGTAGCCTGAAGAGCCGAAGAAGAAAAACCATACCAATCTGGGGGCCGGGAAATCCTAGTAGATCGTCGTGGCTCATGCAAGATAGGATCAGGTGGCGGTTCAAGGAAGGAAGAGGCAGTGGGCGATGTCCCTGATATACGATATCGGGCTTAGAAGGAGTATGAGATACATCATCAATGCAGGAAGTGAAATAGAGGGAGAAACAAGATTAGTACGAGATGGAAAGAATATTGATTTTCAAAGAAAATCACATTGCGAGAAATACGAAGCTTGTTAGCATCCGCATCATAACACACAAATCCTTTATGAGAGTTACTATAACCAAGAAAAGCACACTGAACAGATTGGGCAGAAAGCTTGTGACGTTCAATGGGAGGTAAATGAACAAAACAATGCAACCAAATACATGCAAATAATTATAATTAGGAGAAACACCAAACAAAACGAGAATATGGAGAATCAAGATGCAAGGTAGGAGAAGGTAGACGATTAATCTAATATACAGCTGTAGATAATGCTTCTACCCAAAATCTAGAAGGTACCGAAGATTCAAGCATCAATGTACGAATAACATCTAAAAGATGTCTATTCTACGCTCGGCAATGCCATTTTATTGAGGGGTGTAAGGACACGAACGTTGAGAAGAATACCCTTCTGTTGGAGAAAAGATTAAAAATCATGAGACATGTATTCTTCCCCAGAATCTGAACGGAAGATCTTAATACAGGTAGAAAATTGAGTTTCTACATAGGCAACAAAAGTTTGAAGGTTGAAAACACATCAGCTTTAGAATGAAGAAATAGACCCATGTGAAACGACTGTAATCATCAATAAATGTCATAAAATATTGGTATTGAGCATGAGAAAGAACACGACTCATACCCCAAACATCAGAATGAATAATATCAAAGCATGTAGAAGCACGACTACCTTGCAAAAAAAGGTAAAGATTTGCTTTTTCCTAGTTTACAAGGAGCACAATTAAAAGGCAAGGAAGAAAACTCATTTGTATTACTCAAATAACCATGTTTCATAAGATGTGTCAAAATTACAGAGTTGGGAGACCCAATTTCTTATGCCAAAGATGGCTATTATTATTAGCAATAGCAGAACCAACACAAAATTTAAACAAGGAACGGAAAACGATTGAAGAGGAAAAAGACGTCCCACTTTAGGCCCCTTCGCTATCTCCTGTCCCGACGCTTGATCCTACCACGACAACCAGAACGATCAAAATGAATAGAACAATTATCTTCTACTAATTGTCCAACAGAAATGAGATTGTTAGATAAATTAGGAGACACAAAAATCAGTAAAGGAAGACCCCAGATTTTGAACTGCAGTAATGGGAAGAGTACTGCCATCTGCATCTGAATAGTGCTGACCATCATACTACGAATATCTTGTAAAGCTGCCAAACTTCCAGTCATGTGATTGGAAGCTGCAGAGTCAATTAACCAAGGAGAAGGAAGGAGATGTTTCTTGCCTTGGAGACCAAGAGCAGAAAGGGCAGAAATAATCATCTGTTGAACCTGCTCGGGCGTAATGTTGGAAGAAGAACTTGGAACTGTGGGCAGAGTGGAAGACATAGGCACAGAAGCAGACTGAATAGCAGTATGAAAAACAGGAGCAGATTTATTCTGAGGGCGTATACGATAATCTTAAGGATATGACCCTCCTTCTTGCAATAATTGCAGAATTTCTTGCTGCAATATTTTGCAATATGCCCAATTTCCTTGCAACTATAACATTGTGGTGGAGATCTAGATCATCCTTTACCTTAGCAGCGTATGCCATATTAACCATCTCAGAACCACTAGTGTTTTGATCAAGGCCAAGCTGTGAGGCAAGACGCTGTTCTTCACGCAAGAGTTCACCCAAGCAATCCTCCAAAGAAGGGACAGGTGTGCGATTGATTAACCCAGCTCGTGCACTTTCAAACTCGGGTCTGAGCTTCATCAGAATTGATCCCGCTGGCTCTCAGAATGAACCGCTTGTAGTGCTGCCAAAGCTTCTTTGGGAACCTAAGAATGCACTAATCCAGAATAATCACTCCATAAATTAATAAAACCAGAATAAAATTGCTCAATAGAAAGATTCCCCTGGCGATAGTTTCCAATGTCTAACTCCAATTGAAACTTTCGGGCAGAATTATTTTGATAATAAATTTGCCGAAGCTAATCCCATTTCCTTAACAGTAGTGAACCTACGAAGATTATTGACCATATGAGGTTCAACAGAGCTGAGTAGCCAGGAAGCAATTTTAGCATCCTTGCTTTCCCATAAAATAAACTCCTTGGAATCAGTTGGAGCCTTAGAAGACCCATCCAAATGACCCATACCTCCTTCCCTTCACAAACATCCTGAACTGGAATTCCCAACTGGTGTAGTTCTTGCCATTAAGGCGAATAATAGAATTTTTCTCCAGACATAATAAAAAAATTGATAGAGCAGAGAAATCACAATAGTTACTCTTCAGAATCTATCGACAGCTACCAAGCAACAGAAAAAAAACAAGATCCGACAGTCACCAAGAAACCTCAAGAAATCAAGAATTCAAACAAGCCAAGAGAAAACCACGAAAATGATTTGTGGTCACCAAGAAACCCTCAAGAATCAAGAATTCAAACAAGCCAAAAGAAACCACGAAAATAATTTGTGGCTCTGATACCATGTCAAATTTAGGTTTTGTTCTCAATCCTCTTCTTGTGAGGGTTGCTCACTTTATATAAAAGTTGTCGGACTAATTACAAGGCTAAAAATCAGCCATTACATAAGATACACATGATTATGTAAGGTAAGAATAAATGTCTATCAATTCTATGCATATATACAATATACTCTACACTTATGGCAATGATACTAATTTTCTGCCTAAACAATTCTCCCCTTATGCGCCCTTAGTTAGCCAATTTAAATTTCAAAATTTAAATTCAAAACTTCCGCTTAACTGATCCTTTGGCTCGCCAAATTAGTCATGAAATCTGTCATTTTGCATATCAAATCAGCCTTGGAATCTGTCATTTCTTAGCACCAAATTAGCCTTGGAATCTACCATTTTTGCTCCCTTGACTAGCTGTTAATTCTACTAATACAAATCAGCCTTGGAATCTACCATTTCTGCTCCCTTAACTAGCTGTTAATTCTACTAATACCCCCTATATACGTAAATTAGTTATCATATATGATGATACATGCATTTTGCCTTGCATGCAGTGTACAAATAAAATTTTTATTTCAAAAGAATTGCATTGCAATTTTGTACAAAAATTTTTTTATTTCAAAAGAATTGCATTGCAATTGCAATCAGCTAAAAGTTATTTCAGACAGCAGAACCAAAAGAACATGTGTTTAAGCTGTGCCACGTGGAATTCTGGCCTATACCCTTTTTTTAATATTTTATAATTTTTTATCATTTAAAGCTACGAAAAGGTTTTTAGGCATTGTCGTGTGTTGGAATATATATATATATATATATATATATATATATATATATATATATATATATATGCACTGCATGCATAGTTGCACTTGTACGGTTAATCACTGATGCGTGCATTCCTGTACTATGTGCAGTGAACTTTTTCTGACACCATAAGATATTTACAAGGTTACTAATTCGATTTCTCAGAATATTTGGAATTAGAACTGAGATTAAAATTAAGAACTAATCCAAATGAGATGGGCTCCAAAATTTTGGATCTGCCTCTACGAAATCGAACCAACGCGTTCGATCCTCCGACGGCTTGATATCAAAATTTTGAATTATCTTAATTTATAGTTTACCTCAATTTTCATCCAGTCACTTAAAAACAAGGATTCAAGGAATGAACTCTTGCTGCAGTGAAAACGCATCTCCAATACTTAACGAGTACATGCATTGGCGTTGCTAGTGCAAACGTAATATACTTATGTAAATGCTTAAGAATAAAAAAATGTCATTGAAAATTTACACATTACTTCATAATATGCAAAATGGTGTGATCGCACACAGAATAAGCTTAGTTAGGCAGATCACCACGAACAAGCGCCAATAATAATATAATAAAATATAAAGAGAAATTAATTTTACCAATAAATAACATTTAAAAAGCTAAATCGAAGTTCTTGACTCTTACTAAGAATGCCTAATGTCTCTTACTTGAAGAATGCCTTGCAAACCTCTCCAACAGTGCATACAATAAAAACCAGAGCATGTTACCTCGAATAGGCCGTAGGAACCTTCACGTAAAAGCTAAAGACTACTACTCTTAGGCGTCAAGAAAGAGGGCTTCAAAGCTCCTCTTTTGTTTATAATCCTCTTGCGCTATAATAGCCTGCGAGCTAAACGCCTGGTTTTCCTGCTTTTATTTGTTGATTTTTAAAGTCAACTGAGTAAGCTACCAGATCAACCAAAATAAAATAAAATAAAAAATGTTCGTGATTAATTGTTCATCAACAACTATCTCACAAAGCTTTGAGGATGATTAACTTTGAGGAAAGAATCATCAGAAGGCCTCTAATAGCCAATTTAAATGGGCATGATCTATTTAGTTGTTGGGCAAATGAGTACGGTACAGTGGTACACTTTTTCTTTCTAAAAGGTTATAAGATGCACTTTGTTGCTTATTTATAAGAGAGTTTTCTAATCTTATCAAACTTTGAGAGGTAAACTTTTGCTCTAACTATCCCATATCATAGCTTGGATAGGATAAGGATAATTAACTTGAAATGTAATCTAGTTAAATCAGGAGTCACAATTAACTGCCAACACTTGCCTTTAATTGCTGACCATTAGCTCTTGTTATCGGCTCATCTCCTTCGGTGTGTCTCAATATCAAAAATGACTTTAATATTCCCTTATATTATTGACTCCATTACCATCATGCCAAGATTAATCCATCAAACATCTAGTTATAGTCCATGAATATCCAATGATCATAGCTTCCACTTGACATGTTGCTTGCACCAAAGAACTTACATGACCAATTTTGCACGTGTTGCATCCTGGTAGCTACTCTAGTGCATGGTAATATGGTCATAGTTCGTGCATATATATCCACAACATTGGATTAGTATGATTTGCACACATGCGCACAATCTCATCACCATAACCTGCATGTCTTTCTCTGTCATACATATGTGCTTTGATATGCAAGTATCTTTACATGAACACGTGTGCATCACTAGCATGCCTATATCCATGTCTCAGTCCATCATATCCTGTATAACTCCATGCGTTTGCATATAGATAGCTCTCTCCAAACACAGTATTAATAATTTCCATATTTCTTGCAATCAAGGCTGTGATTAGTACTACATTATTGTTGCCGCCGGATCCGTCCTCCGACTCGGGCGCGGTCGATCCTCGGGGAGTGGGGTGCGGCGGACCTGCAAAACAGGAAGCCCTGCACGCGGAAGGACGCCGGGGGTGGTCCTCCGCGGAAGGCCCTCCGACGCTCAAGTCAGTGAGGAAGGAATCGGCGATCAACCAGACAATGAGGAGGTGGATCTCTCCGGGAGACCTCTCCAGGGGGGTCAATCGGAGGCTCTGGTAAGGGCAGAGCACCGACGAGCTGCCGGGAGAGAGAGAGGTAACCCAGAGTTTTTGGTGTCAAGGGTTGCGTACCTGAGGGAATCTGCCAAACTGTATTTATAGACTGTCACCTGGGGACTTGAGCGTCTTCTGGAAGGTACTGAGGTTGTTAAGATACGGGGGTAGACAGAATCAGGCCGTTGTGGGGCCGTTAGAATCCACGCCTTGTCTGTTAAGGGATCGACGGCTGGGAGAGCTCCTCGATGTCTTGGGATCTGGGTGAGTAGACCTGGGGCGGTTATAATAGGTCTTAGGCCACGTCTTAATATGATCCCCTGCTCAGGGTGCTGCTCGGGTAGACTTGAGTTCTCCCGCGCCAGGTTCCGCGGAGGTGGACGTCGGGGCGTGGATCGCTAGGTAGCAGCGGGCTATGGAAGCCCGGAAGCCGAGCTGCGGAGGCCCGGAGAGGCCGAGCTAGGAAGCCCGGAAGAGCCGAGCTACGGAAGCCCGGAGGAGGCCGAGCTAGGGAAGCCCGGAGGAGGCCGAGCTACGGAAGCCCGGAGGAGGCCGAGCTAGGGAAGCCCGGAGGAGGCCGAGCTACGGAAGCCCGGAGGAGGCCGAGCTACGGAAGCCCGGAGGAGGCCGAGCTACGGAAGCCCGGAGGAGGCCGAGCTACGGAAGCCCGGAGGAGGCCGAGCTAGGGAAGCCCGGAGGAGGCCGAGCTACGGAAGCCCGGAGGAGGCCGAGCTAGGGAAGCCCGGAGCCGGGAGGGGGTCAGCCTTAGCCGTCTTGCACGGATATCAATGCAATGACGATTTTACCCCCCAACACATGCCCCCCACTCCCTAGTTCGAAGCGTAGGTTCGGGCGTAGGGAGTATAAGCTCAAGTGGCGCGCCTGGATGGGACGTTTTGGCTTAAACAACCCGTGCAATGATGCCCTAATTAATGCGATAGGGCCATTGTACCTTCGGAGGTAAGGCTTCCTCCATAGCGACGGTTGAGATTGTGCCGTGCCGTGAATCCCGATCGATATGGGGGTATGTCGAGGCGATCCCGGACGCCTCGAATGGGGTGTTCCGCCTCCCAGGGCGGTTTCTTGGCGGAGAAGCGAAGTGACAGCCGCCCTGCGTATATATAGCGCATGTGTGCGTGCTTGGCGTCTTCTTTTTGTTTCAGAAGAGGTTGGCCTCTCATCCTCTCAGCGTTCACCGTTTTCGCTCAGGACTTCCTTCGACCGAGATGGCGATGAGCCCTGGAGACGTAGCCTCAGAAATCGTCGCTGGAGATTTGGGGAGGATTCACCAAAGGTATGGTCTGCCCATGGATGTGGTTTTGCGGGTGCCGGGACTTGAAGATAGGGTTACCCGGGACTTGGAGTCTGGAGTATTCGTCTATGAGGACAGTTTTAAGGCGGGTCTTCGTTTCCCTCTCCATCCCTTGGTGAAGGAGATCATGACCCACTACAACATCTGTCCATCGATGGTGGCCCCAAACAGTTGGCGGAACATCGTCGGATTTATCTCGATGTGCCACCAGATCCAAATCGTTGCGACTCTCCCCCTTTTTCGCACCTGTTATCACCTAACTCCCGGGCGGAAATCGGAGTGGACCTCCATCGGGCCCCGGAGGTCTTTTAATGTCATTGCGGATAAGCCCTCTTCCATCAAGGGGTGGAAGAGTCGATTTGTGATTGCGGAGGGGAACATCGGTTCCGATTTCCCTCGGCGATGGGGGGAAGTTGCGAAGGGATGCGGAGACGCATCCGGCCTTATCGGCGCAGGAGGAGAGGGACCTGGATGTCCTTCGTAATGGACAGACGTTTTCGGCCAACGACCTGTTATCGGAGGGAGCTCTCTTTGCAGCCGGGCTCAGCCCTTTGGACCCTCAAGGTGAGTTTCTTTTCGCGTGCGTATTTTTCCCGATTACTGCGCTTGGGTTTGAGTGTGTGAACTCCGGTTTGGCAGCCACGAGGTTGGCGTTGTCGAGCCTCTCCAAGAGGAAGAGAGGGAAGCGTCCTGGGGAAGGTAGTGGAGCGGACAGCGGCCGACCCAAAAAGAGGGGCCACACATCCGCAAAGAGCCCGCCGGACGCTGGAGCAGCCGCTACAGAGGCAGCCGCTACAGGGGCGCCTGGGGCGAAGGAGGATACGGGGAGGGCGGCCGTGGCGCCCGAACCTCTTGTTTTGGAGATTTCAGATAGTTCGGATGAGGCTCCGCTGGCTCATCCGACCGCGCCTCCCTTGAAGGAGGAACTCGTGACGTGTCCAGTGGAGGCGGCGTAGCGGAGGGGTCCATCGCCCCCGTGGAGTCGCCACTGGCTCCAGCGGGAGAGGGGGAGGAGACAGCCGCAATGGAAGGAAGTTCGGGAGGGGCCCCTGCTTGGCCTATCCGCTGGGGAATCCGGCAGCAGTGAGGTTGGGCCGTCCTCGATGGGTCAAGAGGCGGTTCAAACTGAGACCTCGGGGAGCCCGCGGAGGGGCCGCAGGTGGTGGCTACTGGAGAGGGCGCACCGGTGGAGGGAGCGCAACAAAGTGGGGGTCCCACGATCGGGGCCCCTTCGAGGAAGATTTTGGGGAGATTAGCGCTTGGGCTGGCCGAGCTATCTGAAGAGGCTCAAGCCAGGGCCCTGACGGAAGAGGCTGGGAGGCTGCAGGCCACTCAGCTGGGGATCGTCCAGGCCGGTCCCTCAGGCGGGGTCGGTCAACCCAGTGGCTCGGAGGCTAGCATCGACGAGGCGTTTTCCGCCATGATGGTCGGTCCTGCATCCGGGTGCGGGTCCATCGACGGACGAGTTTGCTGACCGGGGGTTGATAGATGCTGCATTCGGGCAGCAAGGTGTAGCTGAGGATATTCATCTCCTCCCCGCCATAGATAATACAACTTTGATAAAGATGACCCGGGACTATGCTTCGAAGGTGAGTCATTTTCCCAGCGTGTCAGATGTTACCCGATGGACTCCGTTGTGGGCGCTTACTCAATTTTTGCCTTTGTAGGGGGTTTTGCTTTCTCGGGCAATTTGCTGGCGCTTGAGTCTGGCGACAGGGGCCAGCGTCCAGGCCCGGAGGGAGAATGTCGAGCTCCAGTCGCGCTGAAAAGTCTGAGCAGTTCGCGGAGCTCATGGACACGATGGATAGGAGCTCGAAGGCGGCCAGGGCGGCACACCAGGCTGCTGTGGACGAGGTGTCCAAGCTGAAGCATAGGGTGGAGGAGTTACAGGGACTCCTGGCGAAGAGCGATGACGCATGCCGGGAGCTGGCCAAGATCAAATCAAAACACTCCGCGGAGATGGTGGCGATGCGGCGGGACCACGGCGAGAGTCTGGGCCGGTTGAGGAGAGAGGCCGACGACGAAAGAAAACGCCTGACGAGAATGTTGGGCGAGGTGGAGGAGACATTGAAAAGGCGTAATGACGAAATCGCCGAATTGAAGGAGAACGCGAAGTGGCAACAAGGAATAATACTCGAGTGAATGGCGAGTTATCGCAAGCTCGCGGGGAGATTGAAACCGGACGATCGAAGATCAGTACCCTGCAAGAGAGGGTGGAGTCGGTCGGCGCTGACAGGACGAGGGCCCGGAGCGAGGCTGAGGAGCTGGCCGGAAGGTTGGCCAGGCGAGAGGGGGAGGTATGCTTTTATTTCCCCTCATTTTTCTATTGGTTCCCTATGATGCCGATTGTCCTTGACTTTTCCAGATGGCGAGGATGGGGTCGGAGATTCAGGCTCTCCAAAGTGCGTTCGCGTCCGCTCGCAGTAGGAGCTCGGAGCTCGAGATACGGTCTAGCGAGCTCGAGGGGCAAAACGCCATCCTGAAGGCCCAGGTGGCTGAGGCCGAGAAACGGGCCGCTGAGGCCAACACGCAGCTCGCCATTCTTCAGGGAGGCAAGACGCTATGAACGTAGATGCATTCCGTCACGGGATGGAAGAGTGTAAGCAGAGGATACTTAGCGGGCACCCGGAGTGGGACCTTTCTTTTCTGAGCATCGAAGGCTCCGAAGACGGCGAGTCCGCAGAAGAAGAAGATGAAGACGAATATGTCAGCGTTTCTGACGCCGAGCTTGGCGGCACCCCTGGTCCCAGCGAAGCCGTAGCCTCCGAGGGACAGTCACAAACCGTTACAGAGGGGTGAAAACATCAGAGAAGGGCGAGCCTAGCCGTGCACCTGCAGATGTGGCTGAGGGTACTCCCCAAACCGGTGGGCTCCTGGCTCTTAGGGGCCGCTCCTGTATCTTCCCCCTTTTAAACATTTGACATTTCTCAGTAAAGGGATTTCCTGTTTTTATCTAAGTGTTTTTCTTGCGTGACTTTGCTGTTGTCTGGTGTTGCCTCGATCGTGAACGACCCATGGCTTGTTGACATCCTTGGGCCATCCTTAATTCGAAACCAGGAAAAATGGGCCGGTTTGGACCGACGAATCAAAGTGGATCGGTTATGATCGACGGGCGAAATAGGTCGGCGCGGGCCGACGGATAGAATAGGTCGGTTAAGGCCGACGAAAATAGGTCGCAAAGGTCGACAGATAAAAATGGGTCGGCAGGGGCCGACGGATGGGTCGGCAGGGGCCGACAGATGAAATGGGTCGGCTGGGGCCGACGGATGAAAATGGGTCGGCAGGGGCCGACGGATGAAAATGGGTCGGCAGGGGCCGACCGGCTGGGTCGTCGGCTTGGGTCGGCTCGGCTTTCACGGGGGTTCCCGACGCGCACTCCCTGCCATCCTGCCAGCGTTCTGCCATCCCGCAGGCAATTCGGTTTTTCTTTACTATAAGTGGAGATACGGCAGAGTGGGGGTATAAAGCTGTATCAGAGCTTTCCGGAAGGTGCTCCTTTCCCATGCAGGTCATCTCGTTGCGACGCGCACGCAACCGTCCACTATTGGACAGTACCTTTCAAAGGACGATTTTCTGAGCCGCCGATTTTCGAAGCGTCAGCGGACGATTTTCTGCATTTAATGACTGCGATCCGGGATCAGGAAAGGATCTCCGTACGCGTCCTGGTTCAGGCGGTGAGTTCGGCGCGCAGTGGGATGCTGCGCTTTCGTGAGACCATGTGGAGACGTGGGACAGGTGTTTGAATCTCGGGACTCACAGCTCTGATGGCTTTTCCTGGTCCATTTCTGCCTATAAAAAGGGGAAAGAGGGGTCTCATCTGGCTATCCCCAAAGTTTCTTTCTCGCTGGAATTTTTATTATTCTCATTTCTCTGTTGCTACGAGTGGAAGGATCGACCCTTCTTTTCATGGGCTCCTTGCCGCCGGATAGCTGGGGCGACCGGGGAGCAGCTGAAGGATGGCTCATCCTTAGGGGACGAGTCTCGGAGATCATATGGAGAGCGCACATGGAGGGGGCAGAGATCATACGGAGAGCGCACATATGCGCTTCCGTTGTGGTCTGCGGCTCCTGCTGCGGGGGTTGCGGGTCAGGAGGCGTATGGACACCTCCGTAGCACGCGCAGGCCCTCCCTCTTTCGCTGGCTTAGGTTCCCGCGCCTTCTCTGAGGGGAATCCTTGCCACGGGAGGGAGAAGATGGGAGCAACCGGGTTCGGATGGTCCCGGTTCCCTCGAGTGGGCGGCGGCCCGTGGTCGGCACTCCCTTCTAGGGGAGTGGATTGGGCCTTTGGGATCCTCAGAATCAGCATCCGCGGGCCATGCCTCAGTTTGGATTTTTTAATTCATCCTGCCCAAGCGGACTTGGCCGTTTCCTGGTTTGCATGATTTCTCGATCCGGATGTTGGAACATCGTAGTTGTCTAGGCCTGCCTTGGAGCAGTTGCCCGAGTCTTGTATTTGCCTTTATTTTATGCATTTCAATGCTTTTGTAACGCCTATGAGGCATTTGTAATTGATCATGATGGGCAATAAAGAGAGTTATATTTCTTAATCTGTCTTTTCTTGTGCCGATCTCATTGCTATTTGTCGTTTGTGGGGCATAAAAGTGTCCCGCTCGTCCTTAGACGAGGATCCCATGATGCCCGAACTAATTGAGGTCCGTATGCGGCGGTGCAAAGATAGTTCGGCGAAATACACTCCTTGCTTAGGTCGGGAGTCTGGTATTTTGTGCTCCGTTTTTATCGGAGCCCGGAGTATCGTGGGTCGGCTTTGGCCGAAGTTCGGGGAGCCTTCAACCCTTTTTGCCATGGTTTAAGGATTTAGTCCCTCGAGATAGTTGAGTTTCGGGGAACGTCTTACTTGGCTCTGCCAAGGTTTGAAGAATTTTGCAACTCGGCCTGCCGAGGTTGGAGAGAATCTCGCTTGGCCACGCCAAGGTTCGGAGAACTTTGTAGCTCGGCCCTGCCGAGGTTCGAAGAATTGATAGCTCGGCCCTGCCGAGGTTCGGAGAACTGATAGCTCGGCCCTGCCGAGGTTCGGAGAACTGATAGCTCGGCCGAGGTTCGGAGAACTGATAGCTCGGCCCTGCCGAGGTTCGGAGAACTGATAGCTCGGCCCTGCCGAGGTTCGGAGAACTGATAGCTCGGCCCTGCCGAGGTTCGGAGAACTGATAGCTCGGCCCTGCCGAGGTTCGGAGAACTGATAGCTCGGCCCTGCCGAGGTTCGGAGAACTGATAGCTCGGAGGGAGCGAATCAGTCGCCGAGCGGAACGGTCGGCGTGTTTGCTATGCTTTTACTGGCGATGCTCTTTTCGAGGGGACAGATCGTCGATCGGGCGTCGGACTCTGTTCCCACGCGTTTTTCGAGAAAGGGGGCGATTTTAAGAGGCTTGGGGAAGCGTCGAAAGCATTTATTGCAGGAGGCGGCAGATCGGGAAGATGCTCTGTTTGCATTTTCCGATCTGCCTCGGGATAGGGCGCGACTTTTCGGATTCCGTACGCATTAGAACGGCGACACATGGCAAATTTTTACGGGTCGGCGTCCGCGGTACGGCTGAACTGGATACCCTCCTAGCGGGTATAAATATGGCCGAGGGGACTGGATCTGGCCACCTTTCGGTCTGAGCTTAAAAGAAAATGGATTCTCCGGCGCGGTCCTCAACCGACTCGCGCTCTTCGGTTAACAACCCGTCAGATTCGGAGGAGAGAGCGATCTCCGTGACTGTTGACGGGCTGGCCCTTGCGTCAAGCCTCGCAACCAATGAGCGGCTCGCCAGGACCGCTGAAGAGTTCCTGGATATTCGGTTCGGGAGGCGGAGGCCTCACGTTTGGTAATGGGTCGGCAGGAGGAGGAGATCCGGCTGCTTCGTCAGCAGGTGGCCGACCTGACCGCTCTTCTGGAGAGGTTGTTGGGTTCTGGGGGCAAGTGACCCCAGGGCTTCTGCCTGCCCTTGCTTTTGTTTTCCCGCAGTTTCTTGTAACCCCCCCCTTTTATGAATGAAAAATGGTCCTTGTCTATCGGCGGAGTTCTTTTCTTTCAAGAGTTTACGGCCTTCACCCGCTGTCGAACCAGGGGGGTCGTGCCCTTGTTCGTTTTTGCGTGCTAATGTAGGCTCTTTGAACGATGGGCTATAGGGGCGTTACCCGAAGGATCCCCAATGGTTAGAGAGGGAATTTGCCTAACTCTTCCCGGGACCTTCGGTCGGTTACGCGAGGCTTGATGGCCTTGAGAGTAGTTTGCCAACGGCGGCTTTTTCTCGCGCGTCGATGGTTTTTTACTCAACGTGCTTGTTTTTCAACCCGGACGAAGTCCTTCGGGTACTATTGGGGGTCGTTCGGCTTTGGTCGGGGCTTGCGGGTTTAGACTTTTGGGGTTGCCCGGTGGGAGATTTTGCTCGGCCCTGCCGAGGTTCGGTTTACTTGGCCCTGCCAAGGTTCGGAGATTGTTGCTCGGCCCTGCCGAGGTTCGGAGAAATTTTTACTTGGCCCTGCCAAGGTTCGGAGATTTGTTGCTCGGCCCTGCCGAGGTTCGGAGAAATATTTTACTTGGCCCTGCCAAGGTTCGGAGATTTGTTGCTCGGCCCTGCCGAGGTTCGGAGAAATTTTACTTGGCCCTGCCAAGGTTCGGAGATTTGTTGCTCGGCCCTGCCGAGGTTCGGAGAAATGTTTTACTTGGCCCTGCCAAGGTTCGGAGATTTGTTGCTCGGCCCTGCCGAGGTTCGGAGAAATGTTTTACTTGGCCCTGCCAAGGTTCTTGGCCCTGCCAAGGTTCGGAGATTTGTTGCTCGGCCCTGCCGAGGTTCGGAGAAATTTTACTTGGCCCTGCCAAGGTTCGGAGATTTGTTGCTCGGCCCTGCCGAGGTTCGGAGAAATGTTTTACTTGGCCCTGCCAAGGTTCGGAGATTTGTTGCTCGGCCCTGCCGAGGTTCGGAGAAATGTTTTACTTGGCCCTGCCAAGGTTCGGAGATTTGTTGCTCGGCCCTGCCGAGGTTCGGAGAAATGTTTTACTTGGCCCTGCCAAGGTTCGGAGATTTGTTGCTCGGCCCTGCCGAGGTTCGGAGAAATGTTTTACTTGGCCCTGCCAAGGTTCGGAGATTTGTTGCTCGGCCCTGCCGAGGTTCGGAGAAATGTTTTACTTGGCCCTGCCAAGGTTCGGAGATTTGGCCCTGCCAAGGTTCGGAGATTTTTACTTGGCCCTGCCAAGGTTCGGAGATTTGTTGCTCGGCCCTGCCGAGGTTCGGAGAAATGTTTTACTTGGCCCTGCCAAGGTTCGGAGATTTGTTGCTCGGCCCTGCCGAGGTTCGGAGAAATTTTTACTTGGCCCTGCCAAGGTTCGGAGATTTGTTGCTCGGCCCTGCCGAGGTTCGGAGAAATGTTTTACTTGGCCCTGCCAAGGTTCGGAGATTTGTTGCTCGGCCCTGCCGAGGTTCGGAGAAATGTTTTACTTGGCCCTGCCAAGGTTCGGAGATTTTCCTGTTCAAGCAGATAGCTCGGTCGTGCCGAGGATTGATAAGCAGCATCTATTTCCATTTACGATTTATGGCAATATGGGATATAATCGATTCACAGTTGTGGGAAAATAGACAACTGGCGGGGCGTAAAGGACATACCCTATTGATAGTATTTGCGGAGGTTGTCCGAGTTCCACGTTCGGGGGACGGATTTCCCTTCGAGGTCCTGCAGCTTGTAGGTTCCTGGCCCAATGACCTCCGTGACTTGGTACGGGCCTTCCCAGTTCGGCGCCAGCTTTCCTTGCTCCAGCGGTTTGGATACAGAAGCTTTCCGGAGGACAAGGTCGCCAGGAGGAAAGTCTTCCCCTTAACTCTGGAGGCATGGTACCGAGCCACCCTCTGTTGATAGGCGGCCGTCCTGATTCGGGCCTTCTCTCTGACTTCCTCCACCAAGTCGAGGTTGGTGCGGAGTTGCTCGTTGCTGGCTTCTTCCGAGTAACTCTCCACCCGCAAAGATGGGAGGCCCACTTCCACAGGGATGACGGCCTCCGTACCGAAAGCCATTCGGAATGGGGTCTCGCCCGTTGGGATTCTCGGAGTGGTGCGATAGGCCCACAAGACATGGTGCAGCTCATCTGCCCACCTGCCTTGGGCTCTAGAGAGGCGAGCTTTGATTCCTTGGAGGAGAGTCCTGTTGGTTACCTCGGCCGCTCCGTTGGCTTGTGGGTGCCCGACCGAAGTAAGGTGGTGACGAATTCCATGCTCTTCGCAGAATTGGCGGAATTTGGAATTGTCGAACTGCTTGCCGTTATCGGTGATTATGGTGTGGGGGAGGCCGAACCGGCAGATGATGGACCTCCACACAAAGTCTCTGGCCCGGGCTTCGGTGATTTGGGCAACTGCTTCCGCTTCAACCCATTTGGTGAAGTAGTCAATGGCGACAAATAAGAATTTTCGCTGTCCCGTCGCCAACGGGAATGGGCCGAGGATGTCCATCCCCCATTTGGCAAAGGGCCAGGCGGAGGATATGGAAACTAGCTCGGCGGAGGGGAGCCTCTGGATGCTCGAATGCCTCTGGCAGGCGTCACAGGCTCGGACTAGATCGTCCGCATCTTTCTGCATGGTCGGCCAATAATAGCCTTGCCGTAGCACTTTGTGACACAGGGACCGGCCTCCCAGATGGTTGCCGCAGATCCCTTCATGTACCTCCCGTAGAGCGTAGTCCGCCTCGGATGGGCGGAGGCATCTGAGCAGCGGCATGGAGAAAGACCGCTTGTAAAGCTGGCTGTCAATCAATACATAGTGGGTCGCCTGCAGCTTCAATTTCCTGGCCTCCCTTCGGTCGGACGGGAGCGACCCTTCTTTAAGATAGCTGAGGATAGGGTCGAACCAGGATGGTTCGGTCTCGATTTGCATCACCCGGTCAGCTTCCATGATACTCGGCTTCTCCAGAGTCTCCAGATGGAATTTTTGTTCAGCATCCATCGTCTCCGTGGTTGCCAATCGGGAGAGTAGGTCGGCACGGGCGTTTTCCGATCTAGGAATTTGAATGATTTCAAACTCTGAAAAGTGAGGAAGTAGGCCGCGCACCTCTTGGAGATATCGAACCATATTGGGTTCTCGGGCTTCAAACTCCCCTCGCACATGGCCGGCCACCAGCTGAGAGTCGGTGAAGGCGCTAATCTTTTCCACCTTCAGGTTGCGGGCGATCCGGAGACCGGCTAACAGGGCCTCGTACTCGGCTTCGTTGTTGGAAGCCGGGAAGGAGAATCGGACGCCATATTCGAAGATCATCCCCTCCGGGCTGGTGAGAACCAAACCCGCACCGGAATGATGGGCGTTGGACGACCCATCGACGTGAAGGAGCCACCGAGCTTCAGGTTTTGGTCCTTCGGGACTTTTTGGGGTAGAGCCGTCTTCCGGGATGGTGCACTCAAGGAGGAAGTCGGCCAGCACTTGAGCTTTGATGGCCGGGCGAGGTTGAAATTGTATGTCGTGCTCGCTTAGTTCGACGGCCCATTTGGTCATCCTCCCCGATGTTTCTGGACGGTGGACCACCGCCTTGATGGGTTGATCGGTCAGGACCGTCACTGAATGTGCTTGGAAATATGGTCGCAGCTTCCGGACCGAGGTAATCAAGGCAAGCACTATTTTCTCGATCCTGGTGTACCTCGTCTCCGCGTCGCGGAGCAGCCTACTCACATAGTAGATCGGTCTTTGGATCTTGCCTTCTTGCTTGACCAGTACCGAACAAACTGCTCCCTCGGAAACGGCCAGATACAGAAACAGAGTCTCCCCTGGGACCGGACTACTAAGAAGTGGAGGCGAGCCGAGGTACTTCTTGAGATCTTGAAATGATTTCTGGCATTCAGGAGTCCATTGGAAATTCTTGGCCGATCGGAGGGTTTTGAAGAAGGGGAGGCACCTCTCGGCTGACCGAGCTACGAAGCGGTTAAGGGCCGCTATTCTCCCGGTCAGGCGCTGGACCTCTTTAATGGACGCTGGGGGCGCCATTTGTTGGAGAGCTTGAATCTTCTGAGGGTTAGCCTCAATGCCGCGCTGGGAGACCATGAATCCGAGGAACTTCCCAGAATTGACGCCGAAGGCGCACTTGGTTGGGTTGAGCTTCATTCCATACTTGCGCAGCGTGGCAAAGCTCTCCGCGAGGTCCTCAACATGCCGCAGCGCTTCCTTGCTTTTGACCAGCATATCATCCACATACACCTCCATGTTCCGGCCGATTTGCTCCTTGAACACCTTGTTGACCAGGCGCTGGTAGGTCGCTCCTGCATTTTTAAGACCGAAAGGCATAACTCGGTAACAGTAGGTACCTCGGTCGGTTATGAAGGCTGTCTTTTCTTCATCCTCGGGGGCCATCCGGATCTGATTGTAGCCCGAATAGGCATCCATGAATGACAGCATTTGGTGGCCCGAGGTGGCATCCACAAGCTGGTCGATCCGAGGGAGAGGGAAGCTGTCCTTCGGGCATGCCTTGTTGAGATCGGTGAAGTCGATGCAGATCCTCCATTTGCCATTCGACTTCTTCACCATGACGACGTTTGACAGCCAACTGGGGTAGTTTACCTCTCGGACAAAGTTGGCTTTGATGAGTTTGTCGACCTCTTCTTCAATGGCCTTTTGCCGCTCTGGGGCGAAGCTTCTCTTTTTCTGCTTAACGGGCCTGTGCATCTCGTCCACATTGAGACGATGGACGAGGACTTCGGGGCTAATTCCTGGCATGTCGGAGGCGGTCCAGGCGAAGATGTCCGCGTTGCTTTGGAGGAATCTGATTAGCTCGCGACGAGGCTCTCCCTCAAGCAGCGACCCGATCTTTGTGGTTCGGTCGGGCCGAGCTACGTCCAGCGGTACTTCTTCCAGCTCTTCCACCGGTTCTCCCCGTTGCTCGGCGAAATCCTCGCGGGCGTCTAGCCCGTCAACCTCGGGAATTCTGGACTGAAGGCTCGTGACAAAACATTGCCGAGCCATGGCTTGACTTCCCCGAACTACTCCAACTCCTTGCTCGGTGGGGAACTTCATCGACAGATGCGGGATAGAAACAACCGCCTTAAGAGACATCAAGCCGGGCCTGCCGAATATGGCATTATGGGGACCTGAGGTCGGTCACTAGGAAGTCGGCTTGTACAACGGTTACAAAGGGCCAGGTTCCTGCGCGGACCGTCAGGGTGACAATTCCTTCTGGGATGATGACGTCGCCGGTGAATCCCATCAAGGTGGAATCCACGGCTCGAAGGTTTTCCATGAGCAATTTCATCCTGGCAAACACATCGAGGTACAAAACGTTCACCGAGCTTCCACTATCAACCAGGATTCGGCTTACATCATAATTGTTCAAATTTAGGGAGACAACAAGTGCGTCCTCATGGGGAAGCTGTATCCCAAGAAGATCATCATCAGAAAAGGAGAGCTCGCCCGTGCGCGCCTTCTTTGGCACTGGTGCATCACCATTGCCCCGGAGCCCGATCCGCCGGCCTCTTCAATCATGTTGATGCGGCCAACCACTGGCGGATTTGGTGGAGGAGGGAGTTATGGGAGCTCAGGCTGGCGATCACCTCCTTGCTGCTGTGGCTCGGGTGCTCTTCTGAACTGGTCCAACCGTCCCGCCGAATCAGTCTCTCGATCTCGTTCTTCAGCTGCCAGCATTCTTCGTCTCCATCATGGAAAAGTCTTGCTGCACCGGAGTGTGGTGCAACAACTGCGCACTAGGTGGGCAGATTGATCGCGTGCCTATGTTATTGCATGTGCAGTGTGCGCCAAGGGCTATTGGGCCTCGGCACGCAAGGTGGCATGAGTGCACAGCTAATCTACATGCTCGATCGTTTTTCTCAATCATTTAATAGTTAAATTGAAATAGTTCAAGCAGTTTGTCATGGCCTCAATTTGAGTGCATAAATAGAGATGAAAGAATATAGGCGAGCAAGTAGCTATGCAACCCACAGCCATTTACTAATTTTGATAGCACTCAAGAACAACAAGAAAGTGACCTAGGGTGGTTTGCTAAAGCAAATCGATGGCCAATAATGATTCAAAATCAATAGAAACAAGAAAGAGGAGATTGTTTCAGAGAAATAGCAATGGCTAGTTTGAAGGGAAAAAATTATTGTTTTAGAGAAATAGCAATGGCTAGTTTAAAGGGAAAACATTAACTTAAGATGTTTAGGAACTTCACTTAAGTTAAAATTTCTTCTCATAAATCCGATGATGACTAAATTCCTAGTCTCATTCTAACAAGATTTGCTATGTTCCCCTTGAGTTAAACGAAGGGGGCATCGGATTGGCTCAAACTCAACTTAATCAAGTTTCACAATATTTTATATAAAAATATAAAAAATTATTATCTTTAGAGAAAGGATAATATTTTTCATGAATTTTAAAATGTTAAAAATATATATTAATATCATTCGTACTCATATTATTTATGTCAAAACAGTATTTTCAAAATTTAAATTGCATCTCAAATGGTTTATTTTCATGAAATTAATGGTATTATTTTTCTGTTATCAATACTTATTTTCTATTATAATTTTTCTTTTAAGAACTATTTCATTTTCCTGAAATGAAACATTTCAAGGCAAATAATGGCTATCAAGACTGTCATTATGCATTGCAACTGTTTCTGTATCAGGACGGTCAAAGCCAAGAGTTTGTTGTGTATCGATACCAAAAAAGATTGTAATATTTATATAAACTTTGGACAATAAAATTCTTTCATCTTTAACAAAAGATGTTCGTTATCTTCTTCTTTTTCTTTTTTTGCCGAACTTAGATGCGGGTAAAGAATGATGGTCTAGCTAGTAGTGTCAATAGTCGAGCAACGATCACCGGCTTTCGATTTTCTGAAAGCAAATTAAGTCATCCTAAAACAATCTACATCATGTTGGAATTGGTAAACTTAATTATGATGATAAAACCGAGAGGTCATAATAAATTCTGAAGAATTAACTATAGTTGCAGAAAATGAAGAGTCACATTGAAATCTGAAGAGTCATATCGAAAGTCTAAAAGGTTCATTATGATGTATTATTGTTGAAAGATCAATAGTCATTTTCTATATCTATAAATAGGACATATTGTAGTGAGTTATTGAGAGAGTGTTTGAAGAAAACTAATAGAAATGATATTATAGAAACTTCTCTCACTCCGAGCATTTCTCTTCGAGCATTCTAGAGCGCTACCCAACTATATTCAACAAGTGGTATCAAAGCTTCTCTCTCAACATTTCTCCTTGAGCATTCTAGAGCGCTACCCAACTATATTCAACAAGTGGTATTAGAGCTTCTTGTGTGCCCACTACGTTTGTCAACAAGTGGTATCGAAGCCTGATCAATCCCCAACCAAGTGGTGTCAAAGAAAGCAAGATAGCCCAAGAGCCTGGCATGAAGAAGTTCATATCCTCCATCTAAATGTTAAGTCTTCGGATCAAAGGAATTTGTTGAGAAGTATGCAAGTCTAAGATAGCAAGACTTTGCAAAAGAAAAAGAAGATAAGAGCAGTCTTCAGAGGTTGAAGAATAGAAACTTCAACACCAATTGAGCAAAATGGAGGATGAAAAGGTAATAGTTGTGGTTGCGCCATACAAGGTAATGCTCAAAGAAATGCTTGAAAAACTAAATTTTTCTCCAGTAAAGTATACAAGTAAGAAGTCTAGACCAGATCATTCTCCAAGTTTTATGGCAACAGTCATTTTTGAAGATATAAGTGAAAGTGTTATGGTTGATGGTCCAGTTTCTATTTCAAAGAAGGAAGCAGAAAATTTTGCAGCATTACAAGCAATTATCTATTTGAAAATTACTTATTATATTACTGTGAAAGATGTTCATTTTCAAGAAATTAAAGATGTCAAGATAGCAATGCAAGATTTGCATGAAGCCTATGAAGAGCTGAAGAACAAATATAAAGATAGTATTAAAGAATTAAATGAGCTGAAGCTGACAATGAATAGAAGAGTTATTATAGAAGATGAAGAAAGGGTGATTGAAGAAGATACAAGATATCCACCTCATACATCAATGAGAAGGACATTTGTAAGAAGAAATTTTCCTCCGCGCTGCGGTCCAAATCAGTATTGAAGATATGATGGACAAGACAATTAAGTTTAAAGGGGGGTGTTGGAATTGGTAAACTTAATTGTGATGATGAAACCGAGAGGTCATAATAAATTCTGAAGAATTAACTATAGTTGCAGAAAATGAAGAGTCACATTGAAATCTGAAGAGTCATATTGAAAAACTAAAAGTCATATGGAAAGTCTATAAGGTTTATTATGATGTATTAATGCGGGAAGATCAATAGTCATTTTCTATATCTATAAATAGGACATATTGTAGTGAGTTATTGAGAGTGTGTGAAGAAAGCTAATGAAATGATATTATAGAAACTTCTCTCACTCCCAGCATTTCTCCTTGAGCATTCTAGAGCGCTACCCAAAAATATTATTTTTTCAACAAGTGGTATCAGAGCTTCTTGTGTGCCCACTACGTTTGTCAACACATCAATGGTGGCCAGAGCTCCCAATCGACTGCAACAGCGAGTGGGGAGGTGATCGGAGGTCCCGTCGGGCCGGTGTCGCGATGGCAGCTAAGGCGGTCGGCTGGTCGACCTGATTAGGGACTCATTTTATAAATTTTTTGATCAGCAATGAAAGTAGAATTCAATTGAGACTAGGGCCTATGTGATCACCGGAGTGAAGAGAAGGTGACGACAAGGTGGCAATGGTGTCCTGGTCTTTGGCATGGCCATGAGCAAAAGTAGTGTTCACAGGTAGGTAGAGAGGATGGCTACACTTAAGGCACTACTTCGGCCTGGAAAAATAGGCATGGTGGCTTCACTTAGGGGAATGGAGAAAGAAAGAGGGATGAGAGTAAGTCGAAGGGATCAAGATCTTATTTAGAGGCCGCCAAGAGGGTGTTGTTTGTTGGAGTTGTACTACATTTGGTACTGTTAGAATAAAATTATACGAAAAATATGAATTTTGAGGCGTGAATGAACACTTTCCTTTTTAGTGTTTGCAAGCAATAATCTTTTGTTGAGAGCAACCTTTTTCTTTTTTTTTTTATAGAGAATGAAAAGTCACATTAAAAATGGTTGGAATGAATGGTTGTATTCAAGAGATACATCTTTTGGGCGTAACCAAAAAATTATTTCAAAAAAAAAATAGGAACCACAGAAATTAACTGCAAAACCAAATTCGGTTTGATTGACTTTCATGCCCAAGATGCCCCAAGTGCCCAAGTGCCCATCTTTGACTTTAAATATATATTATAGGCCCAACTCATCCTTCCTTTAATACCCATTTCAACAAGAGAAAGAGTCCACCAATATATAAATAAGTATCCAATTCTTTGATTATTCAATGTGGGACTAATCTCATTCACATCCTTCACACAAACTACACTTACAATCCCCCACTTAGTTTGTGTGAACTCAGAATAGTCATAGACATAGCTAAACGCATACTTAAAGGTAACTTTCGTTTTAAACCTTTAGTTAGTATAAGTAATTCAAGACATTAGCAAAATCACAAGTGCCCCAAGCTTAAACTGTGATTCTTTCGCTAAATTGGAATTGCCACACACGCATCGCTACATATGACTTTTAAAGTAGTTCTCATAATAATCAGCACTATTAAGGCCATGTGCTACATCCTGATTTCATGAGCATTTACAAAGTTTTATTTCCTTTGCTAGAAGCGGCACCACTCCTCATGCTCATATAGGTGAAATAATTTCATTAAGAGTGTTTGTATTACACTCACCCTCTTATAATCATGGTACTAACTTGCTAACTAGCAAGACCTAGCACTCAAACCCTTATCATTAACTTGTTATTACCATTAAACTTCTAACTTAGTGTTAATGCTAATATAGAAGTTGGGTTCCCACTAAGGATAAGTTTAGTTGAAGATTGTAAACCCATTTCAGCAGTAATACTCCTTACTAAGTCTCTTGCGAGAGCTTTAGTAAATGGATCTGCTAGATTTTTACAAGACCTCACATAGGTAATAGTTATTATACCATCAATGATTAATTGTCTCACATATTCATGCCTTAGACTTATATGCCTTGACTTCCCATTATATATCTTATTGAGCGCTCTTGACATAGTAGCTTGACTATCGCAATGCAAGGAAATAGATGGCATCGGTTGTGGCCACAACTCTATATCTAGTAACAAATTTCTTAGCCATTCAGCTTCCTTGCCTGCTGCTGCTAAGGCAATAAACTCTGACTCCATGGTCGAATGCGTTATACATGTTTGCTTCTTGGAAGCCCAGGAGACAGCACCGCCTCCTAATGTAAATATCCATCCAGAAGTCGACATTTTGTCATGAGTACTTGTTATCCAACTAGCGTCGGAATAACCTTCTAACACAGCTGGAAAGCTATTATAAAACAATCCCAAGTCTTTAGTCCTTTTAAGATATCCAAGAACTCTTGCGATCGCTTTCCAATGCATTACTCCTGGATTTTTAGTGAATCTCGAAAGTTTACAAACTGCAAAAGCTATATCAGGTCTAGTGCAATGCATAGCATACATTAGACTTCCTATAGCACTAGCATACTCGACTTGAGCAACAGCTCTACCAGAATTTTCAGTCAAATGAATAGAAACATCATAAGGAGTGTTTGCCTCCTTAATATATAAATGATTAAACTTGGTTAATATTTTCTCAACATAATGAGATTGACAAAGTGCAAAACCCCCACTATGTCTCTTAACTTTGACACCTAAGATCTTATCTACCTCAGCTAAGTCTTTCATTTGAAATTTTGTGGAAAGATAAGCCTTAGTATCATTTACTCCATCCATGTTAGTACCTATTATAAGCATGTCATCAACATAAAGACATATAATTACACCAAAGTTTTCTGTGAATTTAGAATAAATGCATCTATCAGCACCATTATGCTTGAAACCATATTCTAAAATCACCGAATCAAACTTTTCATGCCATTTCTTTGGAGCTTGTTTTAAACCATATAATGATTTTGTTAGCTTACATACTTTATGCTCATTTCCTGGTAGAACAAAACCCTCAGGTTGTTCCATATACACCTCTTCATCTAGATCACCATTCAAGAAAGCTGTATTAACATCCATTTGATGAATACATAAGTTATAAATGGATGCTAATGCAAACAACAATCTTATAGAAGTAATCCGAGCAACAGGAGCATAAGTATCAAAATAGTCAAAGCCCTCTTTTTGCCGAAAACCTTTAGCCACCAACCTTGCTTTGAAGAGATTACCATCTTTTATTTTAAATATCCATTTACATCCAATAGGTTTATAATTAGGAGGTGGATCAACCAAAACCCATGTACCATTTGATAATAAAGAATCCATTTCATCATTTATAGCTTCTTTCCAGAAAGACGAATCTCTTGAAGCCAAAGCTTCATTATACGTCTTAGGAGTTATATCCTCCTCTACATTTAATAAGATAGGAATCTTATTAAGTACATTATTATTTCTATCACCTTCCACAAGAAAAATAATAGCTTGAGAGGAAATGAAATCAGGATCCAATACTTTTTCTTTTCTAGTTCTTTGGCTTCTCCTTATTTCCACTTGTTCTTGAATTTTAGTATTTTTGTTATCAACAAGTAAAGGAGAACTAGAACTGCTAGGAATATTGGTTTCATCCACACCACCTAATAATGATTTAGATGTTGACTTATTCGTGGAATCATCACGAGTTTTATTTTCAAGAAATTGAACATCTCTAGATTCCACAATTACATTAGACTCCAAGTCTAACAACCTATAGGCTTTGGAATTTTCAGCATATCCTACATATTTTTCATAGCTCGTGGCCCTAACTTTGTTCTTTTAGGATCTGGAACTCTATAAAAAGCTAGACAACCCCAAACCCGAATATAACTTAAATTTGGTTTTCTACCATTCCATAATTCGTAAGGGGAAGTCTTTGTAATCTTTGAGGGTATTTTATTATGCACATGGCAAGCACTAAGTAATGCTTCACCCCAAAGGTTCAAGGGAAGCTTAGAACTTAGCAACATTGAATTCACCATATCCACAAGGGTTCTATTCTTTCTCTCAGCCAATCCATTCTGTTGTGGAGTATAAGGAGAAGTTCTTTGATGTATTATTCCATGTTCTTCACAAAAAGAAGTAAATACAGCAGGGAAATATTCTCCACCTCTATCACTTCTAAGTATTTTTTTTTATTTTTGATAATTGATTTATACAATTTAAACTTGTCGAACACTTCATCTTTATGCTTCATAAGATAGACATAGGTATACCTAGAGTAATCATCAATGAATGTGGCGAAATATCTATTTCCTCCTCTAGTCAAATTTTCATTTAATTCACATATATCCGAATGAATAATTTGTAAAATTTTAGAATTTCTTTCGGACTTAGGAAATGGTAATTTAGTCATCTTAGCTTGAATGCAAATTTCACACTTATCATGGTTATCATTTTCGTATGTTATGTAACCATTTTTAGCCATAAACTTAAGTGATCTAAAATTTACATGTGCTAAGCGTGAATGCCATAAATTAATTGATGAACCAACCATATAAACAGAAACACTCTTATTATTATTAATAACAACAGAGTTTACAGAAAGTTTGAACATTCCATCACAAGCATATCCCTTCCCAACAAAGACCCCATTCTTTGAGAGGATAAGTTTGTCGGATTCTAAAACAGTCTTGAATCCTCCTTTACAAAGCAGATTTGCAGAAATTAAATTCTTCCTAATTTCTGGTACATGAAGAACATTAATTAAAGTTAACTTCTTTCCCTAAGTAAAATGGATTTCGATGGTTCCTTTGCCATGAACTTTGATAGCATTATTATTTCCATCAACACTTCATGTCCTTGAGCAGCAACTTCATAATTCTTGAATTGATTCTTATCATTGCATATATGAATAGTTGCATCCGAATCAAACCACCAATCATTGGTGTTGTAGACAGAAGCCATATGCACTTCGGTTACCATTGAAATTTTCATTTCAAAACCATAGCAACAAGATTTTGTAACTCTTTCTCTTGTGCTTTAGCCACATTAACTTTGCCACTAGAGCCAGCATATCATTCTTCATTTTCTTCTAGAATCTGCACTCCTTTTGAAGTGCCCTTTCTTCTTGCAATAGAAACAAGTCTTATACTTCTTGGAATCGCTTGAACTTGATTCAGGATTCTTCCTCTTATTTCCAGATTTGTTTCCGAATTTATTTCCAGCCTTGTTGACATCAACAAAATTCACTTTGGAATCAGATTCTACTGCAAGCCTTTTACCATCTTGAATTCTTGTTTCTTCTTTAATTCTGAGATGTTTTTGCAATTATTCCAAAGTGAAACTTTCAGAAGAATGCAACAACTTCTTCCTATAATCATTCCAAGATGGAGGAAGTTTGGCAATTATAGCCCCTACTTGTAATGGTTCACCAACATCAACTTTCACATCTTTCAATTTGGATACTAGAATTTGTAATTCATGCACTTGATCCAAAACCGAAATATTATCAACCATATTGAATTCAAAAAATTGTAGTGCAAGAAACTTATATGCTCCTTGTTTTTTGGTGTTGTATTTGAATTCCAAAGCATTCCAGATTTCTCTAGGAGACTGAACCGAAGTGAACAAGTCATATAGACGATCTGAAAGAGTGTTGAGAATGTGTCCTCGGCATAGCAATTCATCCTCTTGACATTTTGAACGTTCCTTCTTAACATCTTCGGTTTCATCAGGAGAAGGGATTGGAATTTGTGGCAAGTTCGGATCTAACACATATCCAACCTTCAAAGCAGTAAGGAAGAACATCATCTTATCCTTCCAACGAGTATAATTAGTGACATCAAAACGATCAAGTTTCATGAAGTCTTGGTTCATGACTTTGAATGCAGAATCAGTTTGGTTTTCCATTGATGAACAAAGGAGATAAACACTAAAAGATTGTTAGAGAAAACTGTAGGGGGAATCTGGATTTGAGGTGTGATGAACACTTTCCTTTTAGTGTTTATTTGCCTCCACTAAAGTTGCAAATGGGAATCCGCAAAAAACACTTCAGGATACAACAAATCCAAGATTATTGTTTGCAAGCAATAATCTTCTGTTGAGAACATCCTTTTCTTTTTCTTTAGAGAATTTAAATGTGAATGGTTGTATTCAAGAGACATCTTTTGTGCATAACCGAAAATTATTTCAAAAAAAGGGACAGCAGAAATTAACTGCAAAAAAATTCGGTTTGGGCTTGATTTCATGCCCAAGATGCTTGCCCATCTTTGACTTTAAATATATATTATAGGCGCCCAACTCATCCATAAGAAAAAGAGTCCACCAATATATAAATAAGTATCCAATTCTCTAGTTATTCAATGTGGGACTAATCACATTCACATCCTTCACACAAACTACACTTACAGGTACGGAGTCCATTAAGTTGTGATGCACTCTTTTATAGCCAACAAGAAGCATAGCAGCTACTTAGTCGCCTTGCGTAGTGTCAAACAAGCATGTAAAATTAGGAGAAAGAGGCTGAAAAAGAAGCAGGCTATATATCAATAGTTAGCATTGCAGCTTTCTGTTAGGAAAAAAAAATAGAGAGGAATTCGATGAGGCGACATTAGAATAAAAAAAAAAAAGGTAGAGGAAGCATTTTCAAAATAATTAAAAAAAAAAGTTAAGAAAAGATGACTAGCTGAAGGTCCAAATGATAAAAAAGAGGAGCGATAGAATTAAGGGTTTGCTTGATTTTTGAAAACAATTTTATTTTTATTTTTATTTTTATAAAAATAATAAAAATATTGCACTGACATCTTTGGTAAAATAGAAATTTAAAAATTACTTAAAAATATTTTCATCATTTTTAACTAAATAAAAAGGTATAGAAAATATGAAAGAGAATTTAAAATAATGTCAACAAATAATATATTCTTTTTAAAATAAAATGGAAAAAAAATTGAAAATCAAACGTAACCACGAGTCTTATGCCAGTAGTTGCTTGATGTTAAATATGCTGTATTGGCATATATTAGATATATTATAAGATGAAAATGCAGCGTCCATCAAAGCCCACTGCTATCACACGAGATATAAGGTGATGACATCGTCCAAGACGGCGACATCGCTTTGGCAAGATCTGGCCGTCGCCCGAAGTCATCATCACATCCTGAGGATTTTGACTGGACGCCTGGTTCAAATGTGCCACCGAGCGCTTTGACGATCCATTCCATGCGGCTTTTATTCTTCATCAAAAAATGATGTCACCCTTCCTCCCTTCGAAAAATTTTGTTGATCTGTAGCTAGATTCCACGCGGCTTTATTTTTCATCAAAAAATGATGTGGCCCTTCCTCCTTTCGATCTGTAGCTAAATCCCTTTGCGACTTCATACTCAACCACAGCGACTTCATTCTCAACCACACACACACACACGCCCTTCTAGATCCCACGCGGTTTCATTCTCCAACCCAACCCCATCTTGGAAATGCTAAGCCTTACCCCATCTTGGAAATGCTAAGCCCTACCCCATCTTTATACATAGACACCAAGCCCTCCCCGTAGAGCATCAGAAACCCATTGCGTCGTTCCCCATTCATCTCTCGAGCCCCATTTTGTCTGCCTAGTTACCGTTTTAAGCCATGGCCCAAACCCCATCGGAGGAACGTATCATTGAAATGCCAACCGCTCAACCTCATCCACCTGAAGCTGCACCTCTGGATGCTCCTCCGCCTGCCCAAAAGGAAGCACTTGAGACAGCCTTGTCGCTGGTACTCCAATTGGCCCTCTCCAAAGCCGACAAAGTACTTCTGGCATCCCCAGCCGTGGCCCATAAGTGGGTCTTCAAGCTGTATACTGCCGCCGAATTCCTCACGTACACGCTCATTCTGGTTCTGGTGGTCCAGCATATCGCACTCTCCACTGGTGCTACCAAACGACTGGCCTCCAGCACCATCAAGCTTGTTATGTGGATCACGCTGGCTGTGTCCTTTGTTGCCTTCACTTTCGGTATCGTTCTCAGCTGGCTATCGTGATGGACCTCTTGATCAGACCGAAGTTAATTTGCTCCATAGAATCTCAGGAATAATAATATTTCTTGTTCTATAGTACGTCTTGTGGTGTTTGATGTATTGGTTGGCTAGCCATGGTGCCTGTTACCGGTGTGTCAGTGCCTTGCACTTTGATAGGTTGATGTTTTAGTGTATATTAGTAGTATGTGATATCTGCTATCAGTGCTGTTGATGCTGGATCACCAGATTTTTTCTCTTGCTATGAGATCTCTTTTTCTGAAGAAAAAATCCCCCTTCTGCCTCTCCTCCTTCCTTTTTATCCCCTTCTTTTATTTATTTTATTTATTATTTTTTTGTTTTAATTCCAGAGGTCCACGTGTAGGATAAGTGTTCATCTTTTATTTTTTCGCTACGTGGTCATTCAGTGATAATTAATAATAAGGGTATTAAGAAACTTGCTCATGAAGATAAGGATTTTCATGATGACCTTGATTATCCCAAGGGAATGTCAGGGTTAGTGGGGATGTCAGAGTCAGAGAAAGGCATCTGGCTCTAAAATAGAAGTTCAGTGTCTCCTTTTTCTAGATAAACGGCGGTGTTTCAGTGCTTGTCTTATTCGAACCATTTAAAGCGTTATGATGTTTAGCATTTCTCGATTTGATCCAGGATTGGGGACCGCCTTAGGAGGACTGGGGGCCGCCCAGACTCTGGGGGCCACCCGGACTGGGGAGACTCTGGGGGCCGCCAGGACAGGACTCCGCCCAGACTCTGGGGCCGCCAGGACTGGGGGCCGCCCAGACTCTGGGGGCCGACTGGGGGCCGCCCAGGACTGGGGCCGCCCAGACTGGGGACCGCCAGGACTGGGGGCCGCCCAGAACTGGGGCCGCCCAGGACTGGGGCCGCCCAGACTCTAGGGGCCGCCAGGACTGGGGGCTGCCCAGACTCGGGGAGGACTGGGGCCGCCAGGACTGGGGCCGCCCAGACTCTGGGGCCGCCCAGGACTGGGGGCCGCCCAGACTCTGGGGGCCGCCCAGGACGGGGCCGCCCAGGCTCTGGGGACCGCCCAGGGGACTGGGGGCCGCCCAGACTCTGGGGCCACCCAGGACTGGGGGCCGCCCAGACTCTGGGGCCGCCAGGACTGGGGGCCGCCCAGACTCTGGGGGCCGCCCAGGACTGGGGGCCGCCAGACTGGGGCCGCCAGGACTGGGGGCCGCCCAGACTCTGGGGGCCGCCCAGGACTGGGGGCCGCCCAGGACTGGAGGCCGCCAGACTGGGGGCCGCCCAGGACTGGGGGCCGGACTGGGGGCCGCCCAGACTCTGGGGGCCGCCCAGGACTGGGGCCGCCCAGGACTAGACTTTAACTTTATTTTCTAATTGTTATATTATCCATATCATATGCCCCCTCGCCCATCTTCCTTGTATTCAAGTGTGTTGTGCACGTGCAAGGGAGAAGGGCGGAAAAATTCGAATTTCAAAACGTCCAGTACATGATAAGTGACATTTCGAAAAAGGGGAAAAAGGAGGGGAGGCGCATATCTCTAAGAGGATAGCGTCTTTTCGTTTGTCCGGCTCCACTGATGGACTACCACGTGTCCTTGCGGTGCTCGAGGCGTTGCGTCTGATATATAAAAAAGGGGGAGCCATCCCTTTCCCTTAATCTTTAATTTTGTGTATCCTCCTGCGTTTTTTACCTCTTCAAGCCCAGGTCAGTCGATTCCTTCTTCTCCCTTTCTTTCTTTATGGATTCCTCCGTAGATAGGAAAGGTAAGGGCCCCATGGTTGAGCCCTCCCGAGAGGAGATTCTTCAAGCACGTCGACAGGCTCTGGGAGGGGTAGTCATCCGTGGGGACCAACCCGTTGCTCGGTCCATACAGCCCGTGTCTAGGTTGTTATCTCAGTCCCCTAGGGTTTCCTCTTCGTCTACCAGTCGTGAGGTAGGACCTCCCGCGGTTGTTTCTAAATTGGCTAGACCGGCGGACGTTGCCTCTGTTATATCCTCTCAGGATCTTAGGAACCTTAGGGCCCAGTTCGGAATCCCTGATAATATTCGGCTCTCCGTTCCCCTTCCTGAGGATAGGGTCACTCTAGTGCGACCAGGTAAGGTCGCTTTGTATGAAGAGTTTTTTAAGGGGGGTCTACGACTGCCCTTACATCCTTTTTTGTAAACCTATTGAACCGATATCGCCTTATCCCTGCACAGCTCACTCCTAATTCTATTCGTATTATATTTTCATTTCTAGTACTTTGTTCTTTTCATGGAGCTTCCGCTCGACTTTCTTTATTTAGAACACTATATAGGATTCGAAACCCAGTCAGGGATGGGTGGTGGAGTTTCGCATCGAGGCCTAAAAGGGTTCTTAGGCTTAATCTCCCTTCTAAGATCAAAGGGTGGAAATCTCGGTTTTTCTATGCACATCTGGAGGGGTTGGGTGTAGATTGGGGTATCCCGGATACCAGTTCTAACCAGAATGCGAGTGTTGACGAGAGAGACCGTGAGCTTTTCAACACTCTAATCTCTACATACCCCCCAGTAAAGAATTGCTATCGGAGGATAATCTCCGGGAGATTGCGTTCGTGCCGGTGTCGCTGGCTGCAGCGCCCGGTGAGCCTCGAAGAATTCATCTCTCTCTTTCCTCTTCTTACTTTCTTCTTTGTATTCTTAGCTAACATATTTGGTGTCTTTTTTAGCTAACCCTATGTTCACTATATTGCAGCAATGAAGTTTTCTCGAGACTTTTTGGTATCAAACCTTCGAAAGAGAGAGAGGAGCGAGCATGGCGCGGCAGGGAACGAACCTAAAAAGCCCCGTCAGTCAGGATCGGATTGTCAGGCCCAGCCTCCGGCGGCGATTCCCGAAGCGACCTTGATAGAAGATAGCGAAGGAGAGACGAGTCCTCCAACGGGGATCCCGATAGGAGATCCTGTCGAGAGGGAGCTTCCGGAGGTCATCCATCCCCCAATAAGGGCGCTGGGGGATCTAGGGAGTGCGGAAGCAGTCGAAATCGATTTGCCAGGTCCTTCGTTGTCAAAGGAAGTGGGCTTCCTGCCCCCGCTCCTTCAGATGCTTTAGGAAATCTATCTCCCTCCTCAACCGCCTAATCAGGGTGCTGGGTACAAAAGTTGCTGTCGGAGACAATTCTTAAACTTGCGATCCTGCCCAGGTTCCAAGATAAAATGAGGAAGGTAACACAAGAAGAGTCCTTTGACACCATGTTCACAGCTGCGCTTCAGGTAAGGTTTTGACCTTTCCCTTTTGTGATTATCGAATTCGGCATTTACTGAATGTATTTTGCAGATGTCTAATGGCCTTTTTGTACTGCGCGAAGACTTAAACAAGGCCAAGTCTCGGAGTGCGAGCTTAGACAAAGAATTGGTGGAGACGAAGGCCCGAGAAAAATACACGGGGTTATTCGTTATCGGACCTGGCGGAGAAAGGCTTAGATGCCCAATTGTCTGAGGTTCGGGCGAAGTTGTTGCCAACGGAAGAGAGGTTAAAAGAGACTACTCTTAGGCTAGAACATACTGAAAACCGAGCTGATAACGCGGAAGCTACGGCTCGCGATGCTGTAGAGAAGTTGGTTCTAGCCGAGAAAGATGCTAAGAACTCTCTCGACAAAGTTGCAACAGTGGTGACGGAGGCCCGGAAAAGATAGCTGCCGAGGCCGAGGCCCGGGAAAAGATAGCTGTGGCCGAGGCCAAGGCTCAAGAAAAGGTGGCCTGAAGTCGAAGCTCAAGAAAGGTGGCCATAGCCGAAGCCAAGGTCCGGGATGCTATCAAGGAGTACAAGGGCTCCCCGGATTTTGAATCGGAGTTCCAGGAGGCCGCCCTAGATGCCTTTGTTCAAGGCTTTGAGATGTGTAAACGAGGTAGCCCGACACTTCAACTTAAAGACCTTGAACTTTCGACCTGTGGACGAAGAAATTCCTGATATGGAGGTCGAAGACGTGGCGGGTAGGGTGGCGGCGACCAATCTTGCTGCAGAAATGCCTCTCACTGAGGAGCCGGCTCCGATCCCAATACAGAGAAGGAGCATTCAGGGAATTGATTGAGGATGCCTAAATTTATTTTGACTTTAATTTTAGTTTTTCTATCCTTGACTTGGTCCTTTTAAAGGACCTCTTTTTGTAATGAATATCCGTTTATTGAGGAGACTTTATAAAGTTTCCTAATAGATTAACTTTAAATGAGCAGATGTTATCCTTTATTTATTTGGTATTACTTAATATTTCATCTGTTTGTGGATTAGGGAATCCGTCCACGAGTTGGCAGGAAATCATAGTTTCGGGTCGTTTTCCGTGTGTTGTATTAAGATGTAAGTCCTAGAATGTTGATAAGGCAGTTGGGGCCCCTGTAGGGGAGTTAATCCTGGGTTCAAGGAAGCATGAAGCTCTTGGGATTGTGGGGCCACTTAGTGTTTTTGGGACCGCTTGAGTCACGGACTTGAACCTCCTCAGGGGCAATTCATGCCGGCCTGGGGGTCTTTGGACTGTAGGGCCGCCGAGCCGTCTATCGTGGTTCGGGGCCGCTTGAGTCACGGACTTGAACCTCCTCAGGGGTAATTCATACCGGCCTGGGGGTGTCCTTTGGACTGTAGGGCCGCCGAGCCGTCTATCGTGGTTCGGGGCCGCTTGAGTCACGGACTTGAACCTCCTCAGGGGCAATTATACCGGCCTGGGGGTGTCCTTTGGACTGTAGGGCCGCCGAGCCGTCTATCGTGGTTCGGGGCCGCTTGAGTCACGGACTTGAACCTCCTCAGGGGCAATTATACCGGCCTGGGGGTGTCCTTTGGACTGTAGGGCCGCCGAGCCGTCTATCGTGGTTCGGGGCCGCTTGAGTCACGGACTTGAACCTCCTCAGGGGCAAGTTATACCGGCCTGGGGGTGTCCTTTGGACTGTAGGGCCGCCGAGCCGTCTATCGTGGTTCGGGGCCGCTTGAGTCACGGACTTGAACCTCCTCAGGGGCAATTATACCGGCCTGGGGGTGTCCTTTGGACTGTAGGGCCGCCGAGCCGTCTATCGTGGTTCGGGGCCGCTTGAGTCACGGACTTGAACCTCCTCAGGGGCCGGCCTGGGGGTGTCCTTTGGACTGTAGGGCCGCCGAGCCGTTCTGAAGAATTATCTAAAAATATGTGTTCAAATGTGCAGGCTCATTTAATATTTGGATAAATACATTACATTACTGGTAGTATGGCGGAGATTGTCTGCATTCCACGTTCGGGGGATTAGTTGTCCATTTAGGTCTTCAAGCTGGTATGCTCCACGGTGAAGAACTTCTCTTATCCGATAGGGCCCTTCCCAGTTCGGAGACAATTTGCCCCCTTCTGTTGGTTTGGATATCGAAGCTTTTCTTAGAACTAAATCTCCCTGACGGAAACTCTTCGAGCGGACGCGGGTATTATAATACCTCGCTACCTGCTGCTGGTATGCCGCCATCTTAATTCGAGCCCGATCTCTTGCTTCATCAATGAGGTCAAGATTGGCTCTTAAATTAGGGAGGTTGTCTGCTTCGTTGTACGTTTCCACTCGGCTACTTGGTAAGCCAATTTCGACGGGAATAACAGCTTCGGAACCAAAAACCAGGTTGAATGGCGTTTCTCCTGTTGGTGTTCTGGGTGTTGTGTGGTATGCCCAGAGTACACTCGGGAGCTCTTCTACCCACCTTCCTTTGGACGTATCCAGTCTGGTCCTTAGTCCCCGTAATATCATGCGATTTGTAACCTCGGCCTCTCCATTAGATTGTGGGATGGCCGACGGAGGTGAATCGTTGCAGGATGCCGAGATCAGTGCAGAAAGTCCGGAAGGTGTTGTTGTCAAACTGTCGGCCATTGTCAGTGATGAGGGTGTGTGGTATGCCGTATCGACAAATAATGGCTTTCCAGAAAAAGGTTTTAACCTTGGCTTCAGTAATTTTGGCGAGTGCTTCAGCTTCAACCCATTTAGTAAAATAATCGACGGCTACTAGTAGGAATTTGCGCTGTCCTGATGCCGGAGGGAAAGGGCCGAGGATGTCCATGCCCCACTGAGCGAAGGGCCAAGGAGCAGAAAGAGAATTTAACTGAGAAGATGGTTGCCGCTGAATGTAGGCGTACCGTTGGCATCGATCACATCTTTTCACTAGTTCGGTTGCATCCTCTTGCATGGTGAGCCAGTAATATCCTTGTCGGAGGGCCTTGCGTGCTAGAGATCGGCCTCCGGAGTGATTCCCACAGATGCCTTCATGAATTTCTCTAAGGATATAATCCGCATCAACCGAATTAACACATTTGAGGAGGGGCTGAGAGAAGGATTTCTTGTAAAGTTGGCCTTCTAGTAGCACAAATTTAGAAGCTCTCCGCTTAAGCAGCTTAGCTTCTTCACGACCAACTGGGAGAACGCCGTCTTTCAGATATCGGATATAAGATTCCATCCAGGTTTCTTCTTGGATAATGGGCAAAGCTTCTTCAGTAGCTTCAATGCTAGGTGTTTCCAGATACTCAATGTAGGTTTTGCCCATGGCACTATCCACCGAGGTAGCTAGTCGGGCTAACATATCGGCCCTAGCATTTTCACCTCTGGGTATATAACTGATGGCGAAGTGATCCAATAAAGGAATTAATAGTCTGACCTTGTTCAGATATTGGAACATGATAGGGTCCCGAGCTTCATACTCCCCTGCCACTTGGGCGGAAATAAGCTGTGAGTCAGTGAAAACCCGGAGATTCTTGATCCCCATCCCATGCGCTAGTTTGATTCCGGTCAGTAAAGCCTCATATTCAGCTTGATTATTGGTGGCTTCAAAGAGGAAACGAAGAGCATATTCTAGTACTGCGCCTTCTGGGCTAGCAAGAATGAGGCCAGCTCCGCTACCCTGTGAGTTAGAGGCTCCGTCGACGTGGAGGACCCATGCTTCATGATCCTCCTCCTCAGCATCTAAAAGGATCCGGGGGATTTCTTCTTGATATGGCTCAGACCAGGTGCATTCTACTAGAAAATCAGCCAAGACCTGGGATTTCAAAGATGCTCTGGGTTGAAATGATAAGTCGAATTCCCCTAGTTTGATGGCCCACTTGGCTAACCGGCCAGAAGTGTCTGGTCGTGATAAAATAGCTCTGAGAGGTTGATCAGTGAGGACGACTATGGGATGGGCTTGGAAGTAGGGTCTGAGTCGTCGAGCAGAAACGAATAAAGCGAAAATGACTTTCTCCGTTTTGGAATATCTCTCTTCCGCACCATGAAGCACCTTGCTGGTATAATATACAGGTCGTTGAACGGCATGGTCGCCGACACGCACCAGAACGGAACTAACGGCCTCCGAAGAAGCCGCAAGATATAGGAAGAGCTTTTCTCCTTGCTCCGGTTTGGATAACAGGGGTGGTGTGGACAAGAACTCCTTAAGTTCTTCAAAAGCTTGTTGACAGTCTTCTGTCCACTCGAAGCCATCTGCTTTACGCAAGACCTTGAAGAAAGGTAAACATCTCTCGGCTGATCTGGATAAAAATCGGCTTAACGCTGCTATCCTCCCGGTGAGTTGTTGCACCTCTTTCTTACACATAGGCCGTCTCATACTGAGAATGGCTTGAATTTTCTCTGGGTTTGCTTCAATCCCCGCCGGGTGACTAAGAAACCCAAGAATTTCCTGCAGTAACTCCAAATGCACATTTGCGCGGGTTGAGCTTTATTCTATGGAGCCGGAGGTTGTGGAAAGTTTCCTGCAAGTCGGCGACATGGTCAGTGATGCAGGTGCTTTTTGTCAACATATCATCTACATATACTTCCATGTTGCGGCCGAGCTGGTCTTTAAAAACTTTGTTCATCAGCCTCTGATAGGTAGCTCCTGCATTCTTCAACCCGAAGGGCATTACTTTATAACAATAAATGCCCTTCTCGGTGATAAAAGAAGTATGCTCTTCATCTGAGGGGTCCAATTTTATCTGATTATACCCTGAGAAGGCATCCATGAAACTAAGGAGTTCATAACCAGAAGTCGAATCCACTAACTGGTCGATCCGGGGCAATGGAAAACTGTCCTTAGGACAAGCTTTGTTAAGATCTGTGTAGTCGATGCATATTCTCCATCCTCCGCTGGCTTTCCGGACCATAACCACATTGGCTAGCCAATCAGGATATCGTGCTTCTCGAATATGACCGGCCATGAGCAATTTGTCTACCTCGTCAATGACCTTCTGCCGCTCAGGAGCAAAACTCCTTTTCTTCTGGCGGACAGGGCGGCAGCTTGGGTTAATATTAAGCTGATGAGTAATCACCTCCGGAGGAATCCCGACCATATCCGTTACTTTCCAGGCGAAGACATCTGCATTCATTGATAAGAAGGCTAGGAGTTGATCCCGGACTCAGGGAAGAGGAGCTCACCGATCTGCACGATCTTAGTGGGATCATCTCCCAGGGGGTAAGATATCAGAAGCTCCGCTGGCTCTCCTCTCCGCTCAACTTCCCTGGGGTCAAATGACTCGGCAACCGGAGGAATATTAGCCATCTGGGGACTAGGGGCTAAATGATAGCAGGGTCTGACCGAGTCTACCTCTCCGTGCATCACACCGACTCCTTGCCTGGTAGGGAACTGCACCAATAAGCGCTTAGTAGATATAACTGCATCTAACATATTCAAGCCGGGACGGCCAAGAATGGCGTTGTAAGCCAGGGGGACCCGAACTACCAGAAAATCCAGCATAACCGTGCTTTGACACGGCGGCGATCCTGCCGTAGCTGGCAAAGTAATCTCGCCCTCTACCCGGATGGAGTCTCCAGTGAAACCAACTAGAGGGACGGCTACGGGCCGAAGAGAATCCAGAGATAAACTCATCCGAAGAAATGCATCATAAGTAAGCACATTAGCGGAGCTCCCACTGTCGATTAAGATTCTTTTTACAGGATGCCTAGCAATCGTCATCGAAACGACGACGCTATCATCTTTTACAACATTACTCCCCGCTATATTTCCCTCAGAAGGGATTACATCATCTAACTCTTCGCCTCCCCTCGGTCTTTTAGAAGATGAAGCTTTTCCGCGGGAAATCATACCCACCATCCTTTCTGTCGGGGTGTTATCAATGCCAGCTTGAGCGGGAGGAGGTCCCATCAAGGCTGGTATGGGAGGAGCCTCTTTCTTCTGGACGTATTGCCCAAGGTATCCCCTCTGAATTAGCTCTTCGATGGCCTGCTTCAAGTTCCGACATTCTTCAGTGTCGTGGCCATAATCCCTATGGAAACGGCAATAGCGGCTTCTGTCGCGGGTAGTGCCCTTCTTCAACGGGGGCGGACGCCGTAGATAAGGCTCGTTTTCAATCTCCATAAGGATGTGAGTCCGGGGTGCTAAGAGGGGTGTAAGATGGTCCTCTCTGGGAGTCTGGCTCTTGCGGCGATCAATTGGCCGGCGCAAGGGCTCTGGTTTCTTGGAAGGAGGTCCGTTCAACTCTGGGCGAGTGGACCTTTTGCTAGTCCTCTCTTGTGCACCTCTCCTGGATGAGTCAGCTTCGTCGGCGCGGATGTACTTCTGCGCACGGCTCAGGAGATCAGCATAAGAAGAAGGAGGTCTTTTGTCCAAGGAGTAAGTAAAACGGGAGGGTCGGAGCCCCCGTTTTAGAGCCAGAGTGGCTACAGCATCTTCAAGATGATAGACTTCCAGGGCCGCCACTTTGAAACGGGTTATAAAGTCTTTCAAAGATTCTCCTTCTTGCTGTTGTACGGAGAATAAGCTATCTGCCACCCGAGGAATTTTTCGACAGGCGTCGAAATGAGCCAGAAAAGATCTCTCCAGTTGTCGAAAAGAGTCAACACTACGTGGGGGCAGACGAGAATACCAAACACGGGCCGCCTTACGGAGGGTGGCCGGGAAGGCGACGCATAAGAGGGCATCCGTCGCTCCTTGGACCTGCATGATAGCCTTATAGCTCTCCAGATGATCTAGGGGATCAGTAGTACCGTCATAGGGGTCCAGTTGAGGAAATCGGAACCTCCTTGGAATGGGTTCCTCCATCACCCTTCGAGTGAGAGGGGGGCGGGTGTCGTAATCCGACCCCGGTTGATTATTAATCCTTTGACTGAGCTCTTCCAGCCTGCGATCTTGCTCTTCCAGACGCTCTTCCATTCTATCAGTTATACGTCCTCTGGCAGGTTCAGGGGAACGGGAAGGAGACTGACGACGCCACCGGCTATGCTCCATACGGTTCCTTCCCCGTCGTCGCCCGGTAGGTGGGCTGCTAGGGGAATGGGACAAAGAGCGCGAACCGTCATGGGAGCTTTGGGAGCGCCGTCTTCCTGGAGAATAAGGGCGGAGAGGTTTTGTCGGAGGAGATCTTCCTCGAGCTGATTGTCGGCTAACAGGAGTAGCCGACCTAGGTAATAGAGGTGGCTCGGGCCGTAGCCGGGCTCCTCGAGAGTGTTGCTCTTGCATCTGTTGAACCATCCCAACGAGAGTTTGGACTTGTTGGGTAAGGATCAGCAGTGGATCTTGAGGAATAGCCGGAGCCGGCGGCGGTGGAGAAAGAACCGGAGAGTTTGGTTTCGCCGGCTGAGAAGGGCCAAGAGTTGTGAAATCATGATTGGGAGGCGAAAGATGCCCCCCAGACCAATCAGTGGGATCTTCTTCCAGAGATCTGGAGCTCATGTTCGTGGAATCGTAGAACAGGTATATCTCACTGCTCCGACGATGTTCCCCTACCTGGCGCGCCAATCTGTTGATGCTGGATCACCAGATTTTTCTCTTGCTATGAGATCTCTTTTTCTGAAGGAAAAAATCCCCCCTTCTGCCTCCTCCTCCTCCTTTTTATCCCCTTCTTTTATTTATTTTATTATTATTTTTTGTTTTAATTCCAGAGGTCCACGTGTAGGATAAGTGTTCATCTTTTATTTTTCGCTACGTGGTCATTCAGTGATAATTAATAATAAGGGTATTAAGAAACTTGCTCATGAAGATAAGGATTTTCATGATGACCTTGATTATCCCAAGGGAATGTCAGGGTTAGTGGGGATGTCAGAGTCAGAGAAAGGTATCTGGCTCTAAAATAGAAGTTCAGTGTCTCCTTTTTCTAGATAAACGGCGGTGTTTCAGTGCTTGTCTTATTCGAACCATTTAAAGCGTTATGATGTTTAGCATTTCTCGATTTTTGGGGACCGCCCAGGATTAGAGGACTGGGGGCCGCCCAGACTCTGGGGGCTGGAGACTCTGGGGGGGAAGGACCGCCCAGGACTGGGGCCGCCCAGACTCTGGGGGGACTGGGGGCCGCCCAGACTCTGGGGGCCGCCAGGACTGGGGGCCGCCCAGACTGGGGACCGCCGGACTGGGGGCCGCCCAGGTGGGGCCGCCCAGGGGGGCCGCCCAGGAGGACTGGGGGCCGCCCAGGACTGAGGGGGCCGCCCAGGCTCTGGGGACCGCCCAGGACTGGGGAGGACAGACTCAGGGGAGGACTGGGGGCCGCCCAGACTGGGGAGGACTGGGGAGGGGGGCCGCCCAGGACTGGGGGCCGCCCAGGACTGGGGAGGACAGACTCTGGGGGCCGCCCAGGACCGCCCAGACTCTGGGGGCCTCTGGGGACTCTGGGGCCGCCAGGACTGGGGGCCGCCCAGGGGGGCCGCCCAGGACTGGGGGCCCAGGACTGGGGGCCGCCCAGGACTTGGACTGGGGCCGCCAGGACTGGGGGCCGCCCAGACTCTGGGGGCCGCCCACTGGGGGCCGCCCAGACTGGGGGCCGTCCAGGACTGGAGGCCGCCAGGACTGGGGGCCGCCCAGACTCTGGGGGCCGTCCAGGACTGGGGGCCGCCAGGACTGGAGGCCGCCAGGACTGGGGGCCGCCCAGACTCTGGGGGCCGCCCAGGACTGGGGGCCGCCCAGGACTGGAGGCCGTCCAGGACTGGGGGCCGCCCAGACTCTGGGGGCCGCCCAGGACCGGGGACCGTCCAGGACTGGAGGCCGTCCAGGACTGGGGGCCGCCCAGGACTGGGGGCTGCCAAGACTCAGGGGCCGCCCAGGACTGGAGGCCGTCCAGGACTGGAGGCCGCCCAGACTCTGGGGGCCGCCCAGACTCTGGGGGCCACCCAGGACTGGGGGCCGCCCAGGACTGGGGGTCGTCCAGGACTGGAGGCCGTCCAGGACTGGGGGCCGCCCAGACTCTGGGGGCCGCCCAGGACTGGAGGCCGTCCAGGACTGGGGGCCGCCCAGACTCTGGGGGCCGCCCAGGATGGGGGCCGCCCAGACTCTAGAGACTAACTTTATTTCCTAATTGTTATACTTATTATCCATATCAAGTGCTATATACTTTGATTTATTCCATGGTTTTATTGTCTTTTTTTTTCTTTCTTTGGTAAGAGTGGTTTTATTGTCTTTATAAATGTGTTTTAGTTTGACAAAGTCATCTGCCATTGGTGTCTCTAGTTCCTTCCTTATCTGATTGTTATCTTTATAAATGCTTGTCTCGCAACCAGGGAAAAGAGTAACGGAAAAGCGAAGAAGAATGGAGATGCTGTAAATTAACAACATGCATTATCATATGGTCTTTTATTAGATTTTCAATGTTAAAAGTTCATTAATTCTGCAATAAAATCTCCTTTTCCTTTTGAGACGAAACTTTATGGTTGAAACCAGGTTTAACGAGGACATAAGCAAGTGCACGAACGAGACTGCATGTCCTTCGACTACGTCTCTTTTACATGGGAACATAGAGATTCTTGGAGAGAAATCATTTATTTATTTTATTAGATGGGATATTTAGACTCATTGGTTATTACCGCGTTCTTTTAAAGGTAGCGTTATGGTTGCAAGGAATCTGCAGGTTCCTCCTGTTGCCTCGGCGCCCATGAATTTAATCGCCAAGGCACCTTGTTTTTCGGAGTGCTCGATCGATCGGGCGGGCATAAATCACTTTGATAAGAAGCGACTCGTACGTCGATTGAGTTTGCTCACCGACTAAAATCGAGAAAGAATTTTGGAGTAAGACGAGAGGAGGGTGCAAGATCAAACTCGCGCGAAAGCGAGTACTCATGGCGATTGGCTGTCCAGGAGGGTTGGCATTAGATGTCACCCGGATGCTCGATCGAGATGCCTAAGCGCCCATGGCTTGTCACTGTGGCGCTGCTTTGCAAAGTTTTTTTCCCTAAATCTTCCGCCAACGCGCCCGAGGCGTGCCTAGGCGCCCGGGGGACACTTTAATTTATAACTTGGCCCATTGAATTTGGTAGGCCCTGAGCTCGTCTTTTTCTTTACTATTATAATATCCAACTCTAGGTTTCGACCTCCCCTTTTGAAAACGAAAAAAACACTCAAGCTTTCGTCTCTATACCTCCGTATTCTACTCCATTATTTTAAAATTTTTACAGCAACAAAGGGTTTTTTTTAAAAAAAAAATACAAGGGGGCATCCATTGAGAAAACCCCCGATCCTAACCTCCCTCAGAACTATCTTTTATTATCACTAATTTTTATTCTTAATTTGAGATCCATATTCCATGCACGAGCCCAAGTTTAATGAGATGTTTTTTTTCTAAATTAAAGAACATGCATGGCATGCGCGTAATGCTAATCTTTATCTAATTATCAGTTGCCGATTCTTCAGGCCGGTAGAAGCTGTTTCCGTTGAAGGATGAGTTGCTTTCCATTTTCGCGTCGCAGAACGCTGAGCCGTCGGTCCTTACAGCCAATTGCCTCGTCGCCCAGGGAAGCTGCTGTTCCACTCTCATCTCTCGAGCCGCATTTGGCTCAAACCCCATCAGAAGAAGAATGCGTCATGGAGAATGACAATTACGGTCTCATCAACCAGCAGCTGCGCCTCCCCATGCTCCTTCACGAAATGCTAGCGATGGCATTTAGAATGTTTTATTTGAACGTGGAGTTTGATAGGCCTGACCTTTGTTTTTTCTTTTGACAAAAACCAATGAACCTTTATGGAAAAACAAAGTTTCCACACTCTGACACTCGGTTTGTTTCGCAACTAAAAAATTCCTTTAATTTTTCACTCCAATTTCTCCCATTTGATCTTTCGTTCCCTTCATGCCACTTAGAATAAAAGCCTGTTTCATGTCGTCAAATGGTTATTGATCTAGGTACGTTGTTAGACTAACTTTAGTGACGTGCAACCATACCAACCTGGAATTTAAGCATGTAGCCTGTTCTTGGTAATTAACATGTAAACTTTAGCGACGTGCAGCCATACCAAGCTGGAAAATAAGCATATAGCCTGTACTTGATAATTAAAATGCATTTATATACAGCTGATACCACATCATTCAGACACATAAAGCGCCTGTACCAGAGATCGATACACTCAACTTTAATGACGTGCAGCCATACCAAGCTAGAGTACAACCATGTAGGCTGTTCTTGGTAATTAAAATGCATTTATATACAGATTATATTTGACTAGAACGCATTAAAAAGAAAAAAGAAAAACTTCTTTTGCCTTCCTTGTTTCAGCTCTCATTAAGTATCATCCGTAACTTGAGAACTACGGATCCCCCAAAATGACTCGGGTAGCAGATTCTTTTTTGTAGCTGTGAATAACCAGCCCACGTTCAATCTGCAAGCAGCACAATTGGCGATCGTCCACGCATAGCTGCAATTTAGATGTAGAGATAAAAACATTCATCTTACGACGACAATCAAATGCACGCTATTAATCATTTAACAGCAAAGCTACACAAAGGTACCATACTCCCGACAATCTAATAAATGTATCTATGGCAAACATAAAAGTACATAACAAGAACAGCAAATACCATACTGTCATAAAATCTCCCCTTAACAACCAGAGGAAACTTTTCTCAGAGGTTGGTTTTAGAGGAAACTTTTCTGAGACTGTTAAAACCAGCCTCCACAAAGCAATCATTGTCACCTGACGTTGAGCTGCTTGAAACATCAACAGCGGTGCAAATATTAAAGTAAACATGCTCGAGGGGTCTATCAGACAGTTCCAGATCTCAAGACACGAGATAGGTTCACAAATTTCACAACTATGAACAGACCAAAAAACAAGAACAAAAAAAAAGCAAGAGATTGCAGCTGGAAAAAGGCAACCATGTATGCATACATAACACGTGCCTTCACAGCTTGATTTGTACCTAACAAGAACCTACTTCTACATGTTCTCCTGTAAACATGCAGTTAACAATCAACACCTCCATTGAGGGTACTTCACCTAAGCATTGATCAGAGTAAATCATCTTGACATCAGCTAGACTCACATCCAGCCTATATAAAGTTGTCCCAAGCCCCACAGATGCATGTTTAGCACTAAAATGCAAGTTATATAAATTAATTAATTGGTATTGTTGTCTAATGGAAACCTTGCAGCATGCAAGATAAATTAGTAAACCAATAAAGATTGTATGGTTGCGTACAATAGGAAGCCCCCCCCCCCCCCCCCCAAAAAAAAAAAAGATGTGGAAATCAATAAAAGCTTAAAGTAACAATGAGTGTAGGATTCTTCTACTTCCCTGGTTGATTGTGCAATGATTGTCATTCATTGTCATGGTCACAAATTTGTTCTGCTCATGTGTAGTCATGACATTTAATAAATGGTTCAGTAAAGAAATCAATTTTTAAATGATTAACAGACCCTGGATATTAAACTCAGAATGGATGATTATTCCCATATAGATGCAAATTATTGATCCCAGTTCATTCATTAAACATGACCTCTTAAAGACCTTTTTTGAAGATTATGCTCCTTTTTGCGCTTAAACAGCTATAAAATTATAAATGAAATATAAATACCATTCTCATACTTGGTGATACTCACAAAAATATATTGTTTGCTTTCTATTAGTAGACAACTATGGTTGGATTGCCCTGTTTTTAGGGAGACCAAAAAATAAAAAAAGCTTAAATAACATATCAAAAAGTATAAAGTTTTCAAAATAAAAGAAAGAATAACGACATAAATAAGAAAAAAGAATGACATATATAAATAAGAATCAAGTCCATACATACCCTGGAAACCAGCTAAACTCTTTATCAGGACGACCGTGAAGTGCTAGCCCTGTTGCAATATAAACAGTAATTATTTCATGCACATACCCACCAGGGTTCACATAAGCATTGAGGGGTCCATCACTAGACATCACCACCATATCACTTCGTTTTGCAATTAAAGTCTACAAAAAGGAAATATCTGTTAAAAACATATATAAAACATGAACAGAATATCAAGCACTTCAGCAAAGCAATAATGATCAATCCTCTTGCAGAAGAATTGAAGCAGCACCTCAAACTTAATCCCTTAATCCTTTTTGCTAAAACAAAAACCAAGAGACTAGCAATTGCATAACCAAAATTCTAATAAGTGCATCTAGAAATATATCAAAGAGAGGTAATGCCAATCATTACCAGACAGTTTTTACAACGTATAAGATTAAAGCCTTTCAGTAACTGGATTTCCCGTCTTAATCGATAAGAAATTCCATCAATCTCTAACAGCTCCTGCCTTGTAGATTCTGACATGGGAAGCTTGCTCGCAATATAAAATGATAGAAGGTCAGGCACTTTCACATAACCATCCATATTTGGATTTCCTATTATTTGCTTCCACAAATCTGCAGTATAGAAACATGAAAGTCAATACAATGCTTCAGTAATATATGCTCCAAGGACCATTATATGCTCCAGAGTTACTTGTAATGTTTTGATTCTCACAAATAATGGAATACAGCATGGAGCATCAATAGCTTTTCTGCCATTAAAGGCAGATTTTTACAATCCAGCAACAACTTGCCAACCTACTCACTAAAGTGAACGTCTGCCCTATAACATAAAATAGTTCCCATAGAAATAAATTCCGGATATGGCAAAAAAAAAGCAGACAGAGCACCAATGAATTGCTTGACTATTCAACTTTCTAAAACCATGGTTACTTGCTCTCCAATTTTACTGCCAAAAGTTCAGGTACTTTAAAGTTGAAAATGCAGAAACAGTGTTGGGTTTGGGTAAGATAGTCAGATCAGGTCTGTTCTTCGCAACCTTTCACAAAAATGATGTGTTGACGACAAGTTTAACTGACATGCTAGCACTCAAGATCTTAGCATTGTTGTTGATTACTGACGAAGACTGATCCACTACCATCCCTATTCAATCTCAACAAATCTCAAGATGGACTAACCTCTATGAGTTTGGATGGATGAATCTACCATACAAAATATAAGAAATCTACCAACCATAAAGAACAAAAAAAAAAAAAAGAGAATCTAAGATGTAGCGCAATAGCACAATGTCTTTACAAATAGAAGAAAAGGTACAAAAATCTACTGAATGTGGAAAGGTGATGCTAGAATGCATGTGCTAAACGAGTCAAGACAATGCAAGACATTGATAAAGCAAAGTAGCAAACAAAGTAAAAGCAAAGCAGTAATATTGGCCATGGTGCAGGTACAAAGGCGGCTCATGGTGGTATCAGAAAGAGCTAGAAGATGATTTTGAAAACCATGGAAGCAGCACATAGTAAGAACACGGCATGGTATTTAATACAGATATGCCCAAACTTTGAATGAAACCTTAAGCACAGTGCAGACAAGAAGAGAATCTCTAGAATGGAGATTCAGTGATGTACTATTTTAAGTTCAAGAAGATGTTGATGCATCCAATAGCACCAGGTAGGCTAGCACCTTTAGCTGGAAAAATATGTAGACAACAAAGTAGGTTGACAAGGCCATAGATTTTTCTTTTTATATCTTTTCTTATTCCATCATACCTGCAAATAGTTGGTCAACATCAATTTTATTATTTCCCAAAATGTTCTGATGAGATGCTTAGTAATGTTTGGACACAAGGGACAGCAATTTAACCCAATGGAAAAGACCCCATATTGGACTCAAATTCACATATGGTGCCTCGAAAACTTTCAGGCAAGTCCCATGGCATTCCATGACCTAACATGAAGGGCAACGATTGGAGTGAATGCCACCATCTTGTTAGGGAATACACAAGTTGAAGGAGCCAGATTCCTACTGGTAATCTCTAAATGGTTGGATCAAAGACTTGGAATCAAATATCACTTGCATCAAGATTAGGACGCTTGGGAAAACTCGGAGCACTTCTCTTACTCTAGCCTAAAATTGCCTACAGTATTCATCTGCCAAAGCAAAACAGGACACATGAATCTGACAAAAGATGCACTATAGCGTGTACAGAACCATGCTGAATATCTACATGTGCAAATCATGTTCAGATTAATACAGTGGATGAAAAAATACACAAGAAGATACTGAATGTCTAGAGATGCACATACCAATAGGTATAAAAAAAGTCCAACATACCATTTCTAGCATGAACACACACCCATATAATTATCAAACACAAGTCCAAATGTAAAACTTGAACGCAAAAAGGAATGCATATTGACTGCTAAAGGGCAAAAGCAGTAACACTCAAAGAGCATAAAAAAGGTTTTCATTACTTTTCATACATGTTCAGATTAATACAGTGGATGAAAAAATACACACGAAGATACTGAATGTCTAGAGATGCACATACCAATAGGTATAAAAAAGTCCAACATACCATTTGTAGCATGAACACACACCCATATAATTATCAAACACAAGTCCAAATGTAAAACTTGAACGCAAAAAGGAATGCATATTGACTGCTAAAGGGCAAAAGCAGTAACACTCAAAGAGCATAAAAAAGGTTTTCATTACTTTTCATTACCTGCAGCCCTCCGAGCAAGTGAATATGAGTCATACATTTGGTAAACCCAGTGAGGCCAAAAGGACATTGGAGCATGAAACACCCATTTTCTCTCATGGGCAGCCCTATTCCCTTCCCTTTTTCTCCAATCACCAGATCTTTTCCCTGAGGAAGACGACTCCTCCATGGAGTCCCACCCAAGCTTATCATCACCACTCATTTTTTCATGCTTATGAACTTGATCTAATCTACTAAATCCTTTTGAATGGGATTTTCCCTGCCTTTGATCCCACCCATGCATTAAGTCCTCATCACCACTCAAGGACTCATCAACTCGCTGGTATCCAAGGGGGGAATCAATGGAATCAGTGATTGAAAAGGATCTTCTAATATCCATGGCTGAACGATCACTTACAACGCTTGTAGCAGACATACACTCCAACTCATTTTCTATGTCCGCATATGCATGTCGTTTAGCAGGAGAAACACCAGAAGGTATTGCCTGTGCAAAACTACGTTTCTGACTGTTACTAACAGAAGCCAGCTTCCCAAATGCATCCTTTGGTGTTCTCAGTGGTGTATCTTCCTGGACAATTTCAACTTCACCACATGGCTGTTTAAACCATTCACAGAAAAAGACATTGTATTATTGATAAACTGTCATTGAATAGATAACTGAACAGCATGAAATCAAAAGCAAAGCTGAACTCACTGCTCCTTCAACATCTATCCAGCGGCGTCTCAAGTGAAATCGCTGTTGCCCACGAGTAACCACATTTAATGAACCGTCAACCAATCGCCGATATTTCCGTATCTAGAAAGACAAGTTGAAAGACATTATAAAGACATTATCGCAACCGTTATTTTTGGTATACATATCAAACCTAAAGCATCTTTTTTTTCCAGAAAATTTAAGCAAGATATCCCAAGGAACTGGTTAGGCATTATTCTTCTTGATTGAAAAATATTGATAAGTAACTGCAAGCATCTACAACAACAATAACAACAAAGCCTTAATTCCAAACTAATTGGGATCAACTACATAAATCCTTTTTCTTCATTCAGCTCTGTTCTAAATTATATTTTTTGTAAGATGCAAAAATTCTAAGTAATTGCAAACATCTCTCAAATAAAAAAGCACTCATAGGGGATATAACAATTAGACAAAGTCAAACAAAAAGATCACCACCAAAAAGAGAAAAAAAAATTAAAACCATGGTAGCAAAGATCACAAGCATACCTGATTGACATATGCGAAAACATAAATCTTGCATAACATATCTCAAAGTTGATCCCAAAACTGAATTAAGTTCTACGAGACTCTTCATTTCTCCTCAGTAACAGAATATTTCAACAAATAAATCTTAGCTACAAACCTAAAAACAGTTTCAAAACTTAAAAACTCTCATAAGCTAGTCACGATACCGCTCAAAGTCCTATAAAAAAATGATGAAAGCAAAAGTCATGATAGGACAAATTCTATCTAATCCAGGCATTTGGAGCCCCATCACACAAGGTGATGAGATGAGACTCGCTTCCAATCATTAATGGCTGGCTAGTGTTAGCCAGCCCTCTTCCAACAATTTCTAATAGTTTTGAAAAGAAAATCTTCAAGCATCTTTGGTGGCTCACCTAGAGATGCACTTTTTCACTTCTCTCAGTTTCAGCTTTAGATGTATTTTCCAAATGCCTGGGGTCTGGCTGCTCCGATGCAAACATGGGTATCTGCTTCCCTCTTCTCTGCCACAATATTCATCCTAAAATCAGGTGTCCCCCAAAGTAGTCAGCACTTCCAAGTTCCAGCTAATCCCCAACCAATGAAAGGGCATCTTGGATACTCTAAATATATCATCAAGGTTTGTGGGTTAAAAAAGAAACTCCATGCAATGTCCAAATTTCATTTGTCTATTAGGTGGCCCTCCGTAAATGAGGTTTTCAATTGCTATAACATAGATATCACGTAGAAGCATATGATAATTTTATTTATTATAACAATGATACAAAACCTGTTGGATGAGCGTCCTGGTTTCCCCAAAAAATAAGACGAGTCACTTCCCACCCTATCCGGATAACTATCCTGATTGGGCATCAAGGTACCTTCTTGGGATGCCCTTTTTTTATTTTATTATTTCAATTTCCATTATAATTTTTATTTTTATTTGTTTTTAAATGTATTTGAATTCAAACAAATGTACTTAATAAATTGGCCCTATTTCACATTCTTTACGGTCCAAAGCCATTGCAAATCTACTTGTATATATTGATTGGCCCTATTTATGCTCATTACTTTTCAAATTTTAATCAATTATTTAATTAAAAAATACATTTTAATTTTATTATTTCAGATAATCATTATAATACATGAAACATACATAGAAATTAGCTTTAAATTGTCTACATTTATTCCGACTTTTACATTTAACATAATTTTTCTAATTTAAAAAACATTAAAATTCTAGAAATTAAATTTGTTCAAGGGTTTTTGTAGACATGAATCGTAGCATTTTCATCAAGATAATTTTAAGTTAATTTTAATTTTGCATGTATGTTTAGATGCTCCTGAATGCACTACCAAAATTTATCAAAAACATGCAAAAATTAAGTAGCACGAACATAATAATCATCTGAACATGCTATATTTTTCTGAAATTATTTTTTATTATGTTAGTAATTAATTTATCCTATAATTATTATAATTTTATAAAAAGAAAAATGTACATTAAGAAATAAAATTATAGTCTAGTAACGCGATCCTTGCCCTGTAGCCTAGACAAATTAAGAAAAAGGCATGTTTTCTCTTATTTTTCTTTATTTTTAGCTGCATTAATGGTGATAAAGAAACTTAACTTTTCAATGTTAAGCAATCAACTATGGTTGTCAAAATCCCAGACTATGTAACTCTCCTTCCCTTTCTCTCCCTTCCTCTTTCTCTCCTCTTTTTGCCTCTCGATCCAATGCTAGGGCCTATAATCGGCATCATATCCATGATGCCTTAGACAAGGCCATGTGACAACGGATACCCATGCGAGACATGGTCCCACTTTGGAAAAAGAGTAATTACATAAGGGCCTAAGGAATTTCACCTAAATCAGGTCACCTAAAGCCAAAGCCACAAGACTGGGGAGATGCATTGTGCATTTGACCCTCTATCCTGGGCAAGACCAGCACGGGAGGGTCTTGACACCCCATGATCAAAGGGATCAAGATTCCCAACCCATCCTACGCCCCACTGTCTAAAAGGGACCGGATGAGGAAACTCAATTCCCATGGGGAACTGCCCCAACGGGAATGGGGAAAATTTTTTAATATCCATCTGATTTGGTTTGGGAAGGTGAATTGGGGTCCCCATCCTTGAACTCAAATCCGAACACAGAACCCAATTATTTTCCCCTAAAGTAAAATTACTTTTTATATCTATAGTTTTTTTCTAAAAATATCCCAAAACCCTCCCACTTTGTTTAGTAGTAAATTTTAAATATTTACAGATCCTAGCATAACCACTTTGTCCTAGATTCTTTTTTTTTTTCTGAAATCAATTTCTCAATGCACCGATTTACAAAACAGTTTTAGTTTTAAAATATGGATACTTAAACTATATATTGGTCTTTCATAATTCTACTAAAATTGATAATTTTGTTATTACTTCATCAATTTATCATATTAATAGATATGATCCATCAATTTGCATGATTTCTTTAATCTAAAAACCTTTTTCTCTATTAAAAAAAAAAAAGAAAACGGGAATTGAAGATTTCTTGGAAGGAATGGGGAACCGCGGGGGTGGAAATGAGTGAAAAAATCAATCCCTATTCGAAGATTGGGTTGGGGATGGGGAGCAGAGGCAGGGAATATACCTTCCACCCTGAATCCGCCCTATTTCCATCCCTACTTGTGTTTTAGTAACCTGGAACTATGAGTTCAACCACCACAAGAAACCACACAGCAATCCAATTCAATAATGTTGAAGTAGCATCGAAACTGTCTATAGCATAGAATGAAGATAGAATATGCTGATCATTGTTGAATCCAAAATATGAAACAGTTCATGTGATAATGAGGTTGTTGAATATAATATGTGGAAACATTTGTTTTGGAAATTGCATAAATAGTTTCTAGAGAAGGCCAAAGGCAAGAGCATTGACCATACCGAGTTTCTATATTTGAAAAATGCTCTCTTTAACTAAAAAATGGCATATAACTCCCTGACTTTCACTTGCCTTTCATGAACATGCCTTCACTCCTAACCCCTAAGGACCCTTACCACCATGTTTACAGAATTTAATAACTTCAATGCCGTTTGGCATCACTTCCATATTTCTTTCTATTTTCAGAAAAACAGATATTCTATTTTTGTTTTTAAATTTTTCAATATAAACATGTATGGTATAATCATTTTTTTTTTTTTGAAAAATAAACAATGCAATGACCGTGGAGACGATGGTAGTTGCAGCAGGGGTAATAGACATGATGGTGGTATTGATTGTGGGTCTAGTGATGTACATCAGAAGTAGTAATCATGGTGGTGGTGGTGTGGTGGCAATGACGGCAATATGGCAACATCAGCTGTGGTGGCAAGCACACCAATGATGTGGAAAAGGTAACAGTGCCAGCAATTGTGATAGCAACAGCAACAGTAGCGGAAGAGACGGTGGTGGTAAAAGATGAGTTTCTTGTTTTAGAAAATTTTAAAAGTACTTTCATTTTTTCTAAAAATAATGAAATTGATTTTACAAAAAGAGAAAACAAAAACAATACTACTGAACATGTTTTTTTGTCTCCATACATGCAGTTTTATTTTTAAAAATAGATGATAAAAAAATATAAAAGTAATGCCAAACAAGCCCTTAAGTTGATGTTTTATGTCATTTGCAAATTGAAAGTCTTTCATATATGTCAACTTCAAGATGAACCTTCTCCTTTTCTAAATTCATAAGAGCTTGTTCTAGCCTTACTTGTTTACAAAAGCAGTTTTTAAATATATTCCATTCGGAAAACTGAAGTACGGCACACTTCCTAAGAAAACTGGTTTTTTTTCTTAGCCTTGTAAAGTTTAAGACCATAATGAGATGCCAATTCAAGATTTTTCAACAAAGGTGCCTATTTAAAATCATCCAGTGGAGTAAACACACTCAACAAAGTTATGAAAAATCAAAAAGCCCATTGCATACGTGGAAGCACAAAGCAATTCGATAACTTTCTGACCAATTTTCATCTTCAGCTATATGCAGCCCAATTCAGCTCAATTGTTCAACTCCTTCTTCTGTTTGTTCCATGCAACTGCAATTAACAGTTAATTTTGCTTTCCTGCTCTATTTGTTTTCTTTTCAATTTTAGCTAGCCCAAAACATTATATTGACTAAAAGCCGCAGTGGATAATTTACAAGCTACAAGCCAGTAGAGAAGACTGGCATTCTTCTAATAAATTATGTTACTAGAATAAATATTTGCATTATTCATGAAAATATATTTTAGGAAAGCCACACCTCTGCAGTTGTCCCAACTGTAGCAATGCGAAGCCTTCCATCATCTGGGTGCCTATGAACTAGAACCTGCACAAATATTCAAATTATAATTCCAACCGGGGAAAAAGCTGCATAGCACAGCCCAAGATAGCAACAAGCAATGGACTGAAAGGGGAAGATAGCACACCACACCAATTTTGCATGGAGCTTCAACTTGGTTCAAAGCTTTTTCCACAGCAGCTATAAATCTAGGTTCAATTACTTTGAGAGGAAGGGTTGCTCCAGGGAACAAAACTACTCCTGATATTTAAAAATATATATATATTTCATACCAAACAACCATAGCTACAAACTAGATGTTTGCAAAAACATCCTAATAAAAGATTTTGCCGATCTCTGCATTCTTCCATCATGCAAAGGATAAATTCTAAATGAGAATGAAAAAAAGAAAGGAGTAAAACTTCAAGTATGTTAATGTAAAAAAAGACTGTAATACATAACTTCAAGAATGTGAATGTAAAAAAAAGACTGTAATACATAACTAATGCAGCAAATAGCTAAATGCTTTCCTGGCAGCTTCATCTCTTTTACTACAGACTTTTAAAACTACACAATATTTAATCTTGGTTCCTCATTATCTAATACCAAGGTCAGTCATACCAATTTGTACCAATCCATACCATACTGGTAAGATATTAGAATAATACCAAGTTTCAATTCGATATGACCCAAACCATTCAGTACCGACCCATACCATATCAAAAAGCATCCTGTCTCAGTTCGATTACGCACTGCAACGTACCAATTTATACCATACCGAACTGGCAATGTATCAGTATGGATCTTGATACCGGTTTTGCAAATCTTATCTAATACTAAAATCTCATACAAACATTATAAGCAAATTATGCACTATATCAACAAGGAGCCCAAAATCATGTCATTTCAAAACCTTTATTTCACAAATATCCATTGATGACTCTTGTGCTCCTAGTCAAGTGTTTTTTTTTTTTTTTGGCTTAAAGACTAGTTCCCAAACATGATGTAGCTAGAAATTCTACTTTGAATTTTGCAAGATGCAACTATAAAATAAAATCTCGGTCATAAAGCAATTAGAACCAGGCCATTCTCTGAATTTGATTACCCACTGATAGAGTCATTTGGAGGTAATAGAATTAATTATTTAAATAGTAATTTTAATGTTATCCAGCAGAACATGAAGAGAAAGGCGCAGCACAAGGCAAAATTACAGAAGCTTAAGAGTGCAGATGTTAAAGAAGATGATTACACAATCATGACATACATGCATTGCATGCCCTCTATCAAAAAGGTGTTCCACTCAACTTCTTATTTCTTTCAAGAAATAGAGTCAAGGTCAATTCTTCACAAATTAGAAACTGATAAGGTGCCCAAAGTATATAAGGAGGCACCAAGTGCATAACTGAAATTAGTCTGATAAACTGTGACTTTAGTAAAGTCCTAAAAATATATACAAGACCCTCAACTTTCAAGACCACGGCAAATGATTCAAAAACCAACTTTACAGAAGAAGAAAATGTCCTAGAACTATTAAATCCAGCAACATATGCCATTCATTATGAAGTTAAGCATTACTGGATTGCCATTTTTTAGATGCTTCTGATTACGCACATTTAATGGTTTATAACTTTATATTGTCACTAAGACTATAAATCATGTAACAGATCTTATAATAGGTCCAATATGGAAGCATCCTAATGGATGACACTGAACCTAATTCTCTAGGTTGGCAATTTACACCTGCTTAAACAGGGTGGGTTTTATACAACCCATTTAAAACTAAGGTCGGGGATAGGTATTAAAAATTAAATCTAAAGTGGGTTTGCTGCAGAGGCATATAAGATATACCTGCCTCAAACCTGAACCGATATATTCAATAAAATTCTAAATGACCCTTAGTATGTAAGCCTAACGCTCTCATCATCTCCTCTTTTCCCAAACCCTAGCTGCCTCATCCTAAACCCCTCTTCTTTATGCTGCCGACTTCATCTTCTGCAGTAAGAGCCTCCCCTTTCTCTACAGCTCCCCTCCATCCTCCTCTCCTTTCTAAGAGCTCCTCTCCTTTATTTTCTTTATTTAATATAATGTAAGGTACTAAGATTTAATATTGCATTTTTGTTGTTAGTTCAATTTATATGATGAAAAAAACAAATAGCAGAGCAACGCATGTTGAGACGGGTTAGTTTACCTACAGGGCAGGTTCATGGCACCCTGACCTACCTTGAGACCAGTATAGGTTGGGGGTGGGTGAAGGGTTGCCCATCATGGAGCAGGCATAGGTGATCGCATACCTATCCCATCACCATCCCTATAGTTTTCTTTCTATTAGAGATATGGTTTCCCCTTGTTAAAGTTATAATGTCACTTTGCATTTTCCTCAACCAATATGCATTTGTGTGCAACCATTGGAAGGAAAACATCATTACATAAGAATGATCTTAGGTCTTGGGAAATGATAATGATAAGAGATCATGTTCTTACAACAATAACAGAGAAAACTATGGTCAAATGTCAGGGCTTGTTAACTGATGGAATGACTGAATTCTGATAAATATGATGCCACTAGAGAGTTAGTCTTTGAGGAGAAAGACATGGTATTTCGATAAATAATTTGAAAGACAGAAATTACCTTCAAGATGGAACATTGGCAAATTCAAGATTGTACCACCATCCAAAAATGACAGCCTACCATGAGTATCATCAACCTCTGTTACATAACAGCAATAGTGAAGTCTCTTAAGTTTGCAACCCCACCCAGCCGAAAGAAGAAGAAGAAGAATTATTAAAGCAAAAGTATTGAATAATTACCACCAAGATATGTATGCAATGAAGCCAAACAAGTATTGAAGGTAAAACCACCAGATGGACCTGCCGCTCCATCACCACAGCCACTTCCATACATAAGACAGAACAAATATACTTGATCAGACACAGATGGAATTATAAATTGGACAACGTGCAAGCTAGTCAGAAACTATATGATACTGGTTCTCTACTTTCTTTTTTTTTAAAAAAAAAAAGATGCATCAAATAATATGCATCGACTGTCTCCTATTTCTCTTGATGGATTTGAAAGAATCAAGGGAAATAATCCTGGCAAAATGAATTATTAAAAAAAAAAAGCTTTGATACAAGGACTATGGAGAAGACAAGAACAAGCAGAAATAAAATAAAATAATTAACCAAAATGTCGCAGGCTAAAGTTTAGAAGAGTAATAGACTAAACTGTGTTATGCAAAAACCAGAAAGCATCAACTGACATATACTGCTAGCACGGTTAGGTCCTGACTAGGAACTGTGTTGCAAGATCATTGATACAGAGCATGTCTTCATTAAGTAATTAGCAGATAGTCCCAAAAAATAATTCAATATATGGCCAAGTCAATAGCAGGCATGCTGGCCCTAGCTCAACTGCCATGTGGAAGAGGAATCACTCCTATCGTGCAGGTGACAGAACATCAAGTAATTCATGAAGCAATTTAATATTATTGCTGTCCTTACGCAAATTCCTAGTGGAAGGAGGAGAGCAACTGAAATAGAGAACGTTAATGTTTGGCGTTCAGGATTATGTTTAAGGGTGTGCAGTTAATGGTCCGATTATATTTTTAGGTTGTTCAGGATTATGTCACATTTCGCAAGCAACCTCTTGCTGTTATTGCCATCCTTTTTTTAATAGAATATAAGGTTTTGTGCATGCATGCACTTGAGGAATTTAACCCATCCAGAAGGTCCAAGAGTTCTGGTCTGAACATCCACACCTTCCCATTCTCGCATTAGTTTGGACTCAAAAAAGGCAGCAAACCAATGACGATGTGCAATGGTTTCTGGCTATGCATTGCATGCAAGAAGAGACTGTAGAGCTGCAGGGAGAAAGGAAATGTCTAAAATATGATGATGCATATACTTGAATGGGGAGCATAGGCTGAAATCACGCAGCAGATACCTGTCTGGAATTGATTGTTTCTGCCCTATATGTCTTTTATCTTTCTTCCAGACCCTTATATGCAATGTCATGTAGAAGCATTCAAACCATTACAAATGCACAGATGTAAAGCAACTGGCAGCAAATTTGATGTTTTTCTTAGACTCTTGGCAACGGGAAGCTTCATTGGTCAAGTGTCACTCCAGACCACATATTTTCTTCCACAAAGGCTCATACTGAACACATACCACATATTTGATCTATTGTTTAGGCCATTTCCACCTTCAGACGCATCTAACTAACGACGCCCGAAACAAGATCCCTTACTTTCTTGAAAACAATGTAATAAACTAAGAATTTGGGACGCACGGTCTAGATACCCATCCATTTCGTTTATTATGCTAAAATCGTGAAACCTAAGCGACAGAAGACCAAAAAGATTAATTCTAGGGCATCCACGGTTTGCTTCTTTGTTCATCTTTGATTCATTCACAAATGATGAATGACAAAGCCTGCTCGCAATCGATCTGAAATCAGTTTTTCCCCTCGTTTTCGCAAGAATCACAGATTCAAGCACCAAGAGCTGGTTCCAAGATCAGAGACTTCTTTCTTTCTCTCTATCAATCGAAACCCTAAATCTTCATAACGGAAGGAATGGGAAGAAGAAAGGAACCTGACGAGGATATCGTCATCGTCGGAAGAAGAGCGATCATTGTCAAATTCTTCGATCTGTAGCTCCTCCGTGTCGAGATCTCTAATCTGCACCATCTGAAGCCTCTCGCGCTCCGGCATCCTCCCGAGGTTTTCGTCGTCCATCGCTCTACCCCTCTCCTCCAGCGAACGCTGCCACGAAGGTGGATCCAAGCTTTCTTTTTCGGGGAAGTGGACACAAGCTTTCGTCTCGAAGGCCCGGTTCTCGCACCGCCCTCGGTTTCTTGATGATAACTCCTTTCTTTAACCTTTTTGCTTTTCTCGCCTTGTTGGACGCGACGCGTGGCTTGTCAATCAGAGGCCCTTGTCGGGCGGGCATAGATTTGAATAATACCTGTTAACCCGAATACCCGACCTCATATTGAAACGTAGCAGGTTCCCGGATCTTAACCCGACCCGGTAAAATTCCCTCCCCTGGTTAAATTCTGAGGCCTCGTGGAACGTGAAGATACCAAAGCTAGTAAGAAATCAACATTTTTTTAAGTATTACATGGAAACTATTATATTAGATGTAAAAATATTTATTATATATCTTTTATATATTAAAATAATTTGATATTTATTATTTATTTTTAATCTTATAACTTTTTAAAGATAAATTATAAGAATTTATTAAACTATATATTAATCATATTTTAAATATAATAAAATTTTATAATTACTATTTACTAATTAAAAATAGTATTATGTTTTTTATTTAATTTTTTTTTACAAACAATGTTATTTTACTTTTTTTTTCTTTACAAAGTGCATAGAAAATAAAATGCAAATGAAGGAAAGAACGGAAGAGTATTAATAAAAAAATATAGATACCTTAACAAAATAAAAAATATATATTATATTAATTAGAATGGTATAGTAAAGTAAATTTTTATTTATTTTTTAATATTTTTATAGAAGTAAAAGAATATAGATAGATTGGCCAATAAATAGTTTTATTAAATTTTTTCCATCAAAGATCAGAGTCAATGCAAAAAGTGCTGTAAGGATGCGTACTTGCTTGGAGTTGTTATTGGTTTGGGTTTTTTATTGAAATTTTGAACATCTTTCACCCAACCCAAGATGGCTGAGTCGTTTTTTAAACCGGTGCCTTTTGGCACCGGTTTTAGAAAAAAAGGCATCGAATCAACCTTATTACAAAAAAAAAAAAAAAAAAAAGGGTTAAAATGAAACGACAGATGTTTTTTACTTTCACCTCTTTACTTTTGCTTACCATATCAGCACATCAGCGAAAGAGAGTGAAAAAAAGGATGATAAGAAATTGCCACTTAAAGTGGCGATTTCTGAAATCACTTATATCTCTAATGCGAAAAAAAAAAAAAAAAAAAAGATATAAGAGTAATTAATAAAAGAAGAAGAGATAAAAATTTATCGTTTCAAATCAAGTAAGAGAGTAATTAAATAATATATTTTTATTATCTTATTGTTATTTTGCTATATAGTTTCAAATTACGGAGAAAGATGAAAACTTACGGTTTCAAATCACTATATAGTTTCAAATTGAAGAGATAAACGGTAACGAACCGTTCGGAAACAACGTGATCCCATGGCTTCCAATCCTGGATCAATCCGAATTATTTTTTTAAATTAAAAATAAAATTAGATAAAAAATATGTATTAATTATTTTTTTTTAAATTAAATTCAAAGATTTTATAGATTAAAAATGAAATGATTTTTAAAATAAAGTTTTTAAAATAAAAATTAAACTACATTATTTTGATTATAATATCTATACCGTTTCAAATCTTTAAATTTTAAATCACTCTTTATCACTTTTAATTAATTGACCTCTCTCTACATATGCCAAGGGCATGTTCCAAGTTTTCGAATGCTTCGTGATCGTACCATTTCTCCTCAATTTAAAACTATATAGATATTATTTATTTAAAATAACATAAGATAAATATATTATTTTCTCTCTTACTTGATTTGAAAGTTTTCATCTCTTTCTCTTTTTACCTCTATCCATTTTTTTTATCTATTTTTTTTTGCATGGGAGAAAAGTGATCTACGAAATCGTCACTTGAAGTACCGATTTCTCATGAAATCGCCATTTAAAGTGGTAATTTTTGAACAGAAATTACCACTTCAAATGGTGATTTCTTATCGTTTTTCTTTCATGCTAGTGAAAGATTTTGATGACATGACGCAGCGAAGGTGAAGAGATGGAAGTGAAAAATGCTATTTGAAGTGACGTTTTTTTTGCTTTAACCCCTTTTTTTTTTTTTTTTTTGCAATAAGGTTAGTTCGGACGCTTTTTTTTTTTTTCTAAAACCGGTGCCTTTTGGCACCGGTTTAAAAAAAGTACTCCAAGATGGCTCATGGCTCTTCCCAAGTACATACATAAAGCATGCATAAAACATGCGGAAAAGTTAGAACTCAGAAACCACTTTGGCCTTCTATTGACTCGCCGGAATGCAACACCCTCCCTCCGGTCTCCGCCACCTTCCGGCATCGTCCACGGCTCTCCTCCCCTCCTACTCCGGCTTCACGCTCTGCCGCTGCGCCTTGCCCACCGGCCCATTTCTGCTGTGAAGAAATCCCCTGCGGTTCTTTTTTTTTATACTGCAAAAGATCCGAACCCATGGCAGACTTCCATCCGAGGACCTATCCTTCCTTCCAAGGTGTACCATTTTCGCAAGCAAAGAAGAATGTTTCTCATAAAGAAAATCAAAACTGAAGAAAATCAGAAACAACATAAACATTTGGAACCAGAGCATTAGAAAGACGGAATGGAATTGAAAAGATGAGTCGTTGATCGATGCCCGTGATTTTGATTCAAGAATTCCACCAGTAAAAGGCTCATGAGTACCGGAAGGACGAAGTTTTTCCTTCGAAGAAAATGGAGGACTCCGGGACGGATGCAAAAGAAGACATAAAAAAAAAGAAAAAAAAAAATTTTATTTATGCGAAAAGAAGACATAAAAAAAAAGAAGAAAATGGATAGACTCAGGGGTCCAGTCTATGCGAAACTCTTGCAGCTCAGGCCCAACCTGATCTATGTGCGTGTGTAATTCATTGATCGGATGGTTGCATGCTTACCTTTTTAAGCTTTTATTTAGACATTCTGCATTAAAAAATATTTTAAACGACATCAATATAGTCTTAATTTTAAACTAATTTAGATCGGTTACATAAATTCTTTATTCTCTGTTAAGCTATATTATAGTTATATTTTTTTAAGATGCAAAAATTTTAAATATTTATTTATTATTTCCTTTCATATGATTTTTAAGTCTACTTTTACTTCTTTTTTTCTACATATATTAAGTTACTCATTCGCATGGATGCATCTATAAGTATAAATTACATATATTTAAACCATCATCTAAGTCATCCTTCTTCTAATTTATTTTTGCTTGAAGCTATATCTACTTTTTAATGAATAAATTAATTTATTATTTTATCTTTTCTTATATCACCATATATGCATTTTAACATTTTTATTTGTCACGTTCATCTTAGATAAGTGTATTTTTTTTAACTGCCCAACATTCCGTGCTATAAAGCTAGTCTTATGGCTATCTTCTAAAACTTTTCCTTCAATTTAGCAAATACTCTATGATCATATAGTATTCCAGTTGCACTTCTTCATTTCATCCAACTTACCTTAATTATATAGATAATACCATCCTTAATTTCTTCTTTCTTATGAATAATCGATCCTAAATTTTAAATAAAATTATTTTTAATAATTTTATAGTCCTTAATTTTTATTTTACATTCATCTTCATTTCTAATTATACTAAAATTATTTTTTATGTATTATGTCTTTATCCTACTTAACTTAAATTTGTAAATTCTAATAATTTCATCATAATTCTAATTTAAAATTAATTCCAGTCTTAGTTTCATTTATTAGTGCTATATCATTTATTAGTTTCATACACAATAAAATATTATCTTGAATGTTTACTAAGTTTATTTATAACTAAAGCAAAAAGATATGAACTAAGGACAGATCTCTAATGTAAACCTATTGTAATAAAAAATTTACTAGTATTATTACAAATAATTCTTACACTAATAATTACTCCATCATATATGTCTTTTATTATATTGATGTACCTAATGAGTACTTCTTTCTTTTGTAACACCTATCATAAGATTTTTCTAAGGACCTCATCATATATTTTTTCAAATTAATAAAAATCATATGAAGATTCTATTTTTTTCTCTATACATCTCCATTAACCTCCTAATGAGGAAATAGCTTTTACATTCGACCTTTTTGGTATTAAACTAAATTGATTCTTTGATTTTTTGTACCACATCTCAACCCATGTTCAATTACTCTTTCCCAAAGTTTCATACTATAACTCACAAGTTTGATATCATAATAATTAGAGCAATTTAAAATATTTTTATTTTTATAAATTAATAGTACAATGCTCTTCCTCTATTTATTAGGTATATTTTTAGTTTCTAAAATTTTATTAAATAAATTTTTCATCCAATTTACTCCAGCATTACATAAATCTTTTTAAACTTCTATAAAAATCATATCAGGTTCTACAGTTTTTCTTACTTTCATCTTTTTTATAGTTTTTTTTTTATTTCAAAAGTCCTAATTCCATGAACATACACAATAACTCTATCCTTAATAGAGCTAATATAGGACATCCTAAATTATTTCATAACATTTTAATGATTTATTAAAATAGCTTCTCAATCTTTTTTGATCTCTTTTTTCTTGCCAAAGCTTTTTTATCATTATCTTTAATATATTTAACTTAAAATGTATCTATAATTTTTTTGTCTCTTACATTTTCAATGATATATATGTCTTTTTTTTATCTTTAGTTTCTAACTTATAATATAATTCCTTATATATCTTATATTTAGCCTTTTATACCATCTTTTTAACTATATGAATATAATTTGATAACATTTAAAACACATAATAGTTAAGTGCAAATGTGTAGAATTTGATAGAATTTAAAAAATATGATAGTTAAGCGTAACATTTCAAACTATATGAGTATAATTTAATAATATTTAAACCATAAAATAGTAATTTATACTTAACTCAACTCAACTCATCTAAGTCTTTTTTCAACTACACGGGGTCAGCTACATGAATTTGCTTCCTTCACTCTGCTCTATTCAGGACTAAGTCGACATCTAAATTATAAATAGTTATATCTTTTTTAATTATTTTTGTTCATGTTAGTTTAGGTCTATCTTTACTATCCTTACCATGGATTATTAAAAGATCACTCTTTCTAATTGAAGCATCTAAAGGTCTTCGTTGTATATGTCTAAACTACCATAATCAATTTTCTTTTATTTTATCTTTAATTGGGGCTACTTCTATTATTTTTTTATATAATCGTAATTTATATTTTACCTTTCTTTAAAGAAGGGTAGTTACCTTTTTCTTAGTTATAATTAGTTTTGGGGTTAAAAAGATGTACTTATATGAAAATATTTTATAACCTCTTCAACTTTGGCCTATAAGATCTTAACGGTGTTATCAATCTTCGTATATTAAAATTGATCAATTTTAATATATAAATATAAAAATAAGATTATAATATGAAGTACAAATGATATGATAGAGCTTTATTATTTTTTTACAAAGGTTGATCCTTAAGCACTTTTTTTTTTAAGGTACAGACGGGCGATCACACTATCCTCATGCGAGTCAACACAGAACTATCAGAGTACAAAATCTGCGTAAGAGCAGAGGGGAAAGGATCACCCTGTTTCCAAATTCAAGAACCTTCGTGCTGGGCCACAGCAGCCGCAATCCAGTCTGCCACCGAATTAGCCTCCCGATAGATGTATCGGATGTGGACACTGAGAAGACCCCGCAGAGCAGCCTGAATGTCACTGAGAATAGGGTTGATGGAGAAGCCTGTCACTGAGAATTGAATCTAAGCCACCGAATAACAAGAGAGAATCCCCTCAACTAGCAGACATTGGGCATGTAGCTGCCTAACAGCATGGGAGATACTAGCCCATGCTGCATAAAGTTCAACCATGGGGACAGAAGAATCTAGAGAGCCAAAATCACTCGCCACCAGCAAGGCTCCATCAGTCCCCCGAATAATAAAAGCAGATCCAGCCAATCTGCCATGAACACTTCCATCGAAGTTGATTTTTACAAACCCTGGAGGGGGAGCTCCCAAGATATATAAATCGTATGACGGTTCACTGCTGAAGCAGCAGAGGAGCTCCAGAGGCCAAGGTTTGAAAAATCAAAATCATTGAGAAGAGAAGCACTTTCAGCCACCATGGATCTGACCTTCTGAACAAGTCTGTGAGGGAAAATCGTCTCATTAGTAAAGATGAGCTGGTTTCGCGATAGCCAAATCTGATAAGCAGTGATAGCCCAAAGGGTTGCGCTGTCTAGTAGTCGTCCGGAGGGCATGAAGAAAGGGGAGCACGAGGAACCATAACCATCCATACTACAATCATAACCCATTCTCGTCCAAATCCCATATAAAATGGGACATATAAAAATGGCATGATCAATAGTCTCCTCATCCTGCCCACACAGCGGACATACCGCCTCAATATGAAGACCCCTTCTCGACAGCAGAGAGCAAGAAGGAAGACAGTCCCACATTATCTTCCATATAAATAACTGGACTTTGGGATGAATAGGGAGCATCCATATCCACTTTGCATCCTGCGAATCCCGAGGCTGGGGTCTAAAAATCCCAATAAGGTCCCTAGTGGGGGCCTTGGACAGACATGATCTCCTCCATAACCTCATATCAGGTATATGTCCCAAAGTGAGGGGGATAGAAAGGATCCTTCGAGCAAGCTCTTCCCCAAATAAGCTAGTCACCACAGAGATATTCCAAGAAAAGAGATTCGGAATGATGAGATCCCGCACCCTCATATGCTGCGGAACATCCATGCTGATAAAGGACGGCCAGCGGGAAAGAGGGAGATCCGTGATCCAACTGTCCTGAATGACATCCACCGAGGAGCCCTCCCCAATCATCCACGATATATTGCTTCGAATAGGCGGAGCATGACGACATACCTCCTTCCAAAAGAAGGAGTGTCGTCGCATAGACTGATGATCCATATCCGAAGACCAGTCACCATATCTAGCTCTCATGAAAGAACTCCAGAAACCATAGGATCAAGGAGAAACCTCGACGCATGTCTAGCCATCAAAGCGTCTCTCCTCACAAGCAGGGACTGAATACCAAGACCCCCTTCATTCAAAGGCATACAAATCAAATCCCATGCCTGAAGATGAATGTCGTGGCAGTCTTGCGTAGAAGCCCATAGAAAGTCCCTGAACCACCGCTCTATCCGGCGCAGGCAAGTGATAGGGACCGCAGCATTAGAGATAAGATGCATAGGAAGGGACGTAAGGACATAGCGGATAAGAGTGATCCTGGCCATCATGGATAAGCTGGTGATCTGCCAATCATCAATCTGGTCCCGAATACGTCTCTCAATAATAGCGAAATCACTAATACGAGGATGCCTCTCCAAAATCGGGATGCCCAAATAGGACAGCCCATCAGCCTTTGCAGAGATACCCAAAGCTTGGTGAATGGCTTCCCTGATGGACCTGGAGGTCTTAGGGCTGAAACAAATGGAGGACTTATCTAGGTTGACCTTTTTCCCCGAAGCACGGCAGTAGCACTGGATAAGAGAAACATAACTAACAGCATTACGAACAGAGGCCTGGCCCAAAAGAATACAGTCATCTACAAAAAGAAGGTGAGAAACAGGGGGTCCCAAAGGACCAGCCAGAAAAGGGAGCAATACGACTGTCTTGCTATGCTTAGTGAAAAGCACGGAAAAGGTCGTCCACAGCCAAAACAAACAGAAATGGGGATAACGGGCATCCCTGTCTCAAACCCACAGAAGAATGGAAGAAACTAGTCTGCATCCCATTAATACTCAGAGAAAAAGAAGGCTTCTGGATACATGCCATAATCCAGTCAATGAACAGGTCATGAAAACCAAATCAATCAGAGTACGATGCAAAAAAGTCCAGCTCAACCTGTTATAGGCACGCTCCATATCAAGCTTGACTGCCATAAGACACTGACTGGCCAAGGCTCTTGAAGATCATGCATGAACTCCGAGCAATGAGAACATTATCAGAGATACTCTGACCTCTGATGAAAGCCCCTTGTTCAGCAGAGATGAGCTGAGGGATCACCACACGCAGACGGGAAACAAGAAGGCGGGCACATACCTTGTATAGTGTAGTACACAGGCTAATCGGCCGAAAATGATGAGGGGAAGAAGCATCATGGCGCTTCGGCACCAAAGTAACAAGAGTGCGATTCCAGTCAGTAGGAATAGCTTTAGAGAGAAAAGCACCTGAATAGCCTGAGTAACCTCCTGGCCAACAATGTCCCAATAATGACGAAAAAATAATGACGGAAAGCCATCAGGGCCAAGCGCCTTGATAGGCCCAAGGTCCCATAAAGCCGTGCGAATCTCCTCAGTCGTGATCGGTCTGGTCAAAAGGTCGTTCTGCTGATCAGAGACCTTCTTAGTAGGAGAAACCCTGAACACAGGAGCCCCAACACCATCTGACTCAGTCCATCTAGACTGAAAAAACTAAAGTAACTGATCACGGATAACAACAGAGTCGGTCTGAGATTGCCCTCCTCATCAGCTATTCTCGGATTTATTAGCAGCCCGACGCTTCAAAGTGGCATGATAAAAGAACCTAGTGTTACGGTCTCCTTCCCGAATCCACTAAACCCTAGACCGCTGTCTCCAATAAATCTCCTGCTGCAGGAGGAGAGAGTGGTGAAGAGCAAGCTTGGAGCGAAGAGAGGAGAGATCAAAAACAGATAGAGAGCCATCCCGGTCCTCTTTTTCTTGGATAAAAGTAATGTCAGCTTCAACTTGCTCAATCTGTCTCACTAAATTGCCGACCTCAAGTCTATTCCATCTGATCAGCCGACGTCTAACCAGCTCCAACCGTCTAGAGAGCCGATAAGAAGCATTACCTCTCATAGGCAAGTGCCAGACCTGGGATATAATAGCACGAGTTGAAGGGTAGGACATCCAGAATTGCTCAAATCTGAACTGTCGCCACTGATAAGGAGCAGGATCAGTGGAAATCAAGATAGGACAGTGATCAGACGCAATCCTGGGCAAGTGAGTGATAGTGCGGAGGGAAACATCTGAGACCATTGAGCAGTTGCCAGGGCTCTATCTAGCCTTTCCCAAACTCGAGCCGAACCCTGACGGTTATTACACCAGGTGAATTGGGCTTCAGAGAATCCCAAGTCCAGCAAGCCAGCAGAAGAGATAAACGATCTAAACTCAGTGATATCCGCTGAATCAAGGACCCGTCTACCCCCTCTCTTTTCACTAGCAGCCACAATGCAATTAAAGTCACCAGCTACAATGGATGGGATACCTGGTTGAGGAGGGAGAGGATCTCAGCCCAGAGAACACGCCTTTCCCTGAAATCAGTGCTAGCATAAATCCCGAGAGGAGCCAGGGGTCATTAGACCCTTCTGCGACAAGAAGAGCTATCTGTTGATTACACTAATGAAAGGCGTTCACAGATATCGATGAGTGTCGCCAAAAAGCAACAATCCCACTAGAAAGACCTTCATACTCACAACATACGAAGACCAAGTACTAGCAGCCTATCGCCAAACCGGGCCAAGCTGTCTCCCGATAACCGGGTTTCCGTTAAGATACATATATCAAAATTATGAATATGCAATAATCTACCAAAAGAGGATCAAAAAGACGGTTTTCGAGCTCCTCTAACATTCCATATAAGAATTTTGATTTACAATTGGGAAAGGGTGATGTCCACCCTAATCTTCCAACATAACTGAATCAGAAAGGTACCCCAAGGCAGGGTACCACCCTCATTCGACTGCATTATACGATCCAAACTAGGATTATCAGGCCTTTGGTCAGCTGCCACAGTTGCAGCTCCCGCACCCCGAGATCCAATAACAGGGGGGTCAAGATCCTTAGACTGACCCTGGATGGCCAATTTAAGGTAGGATAGAGCCGCATCACCCTTAGAATTAACATCCTTTGATGATGGCCCCCAATCACAACATTGCTTGACTCCTGCCCCGAGGACACCTTGTCAGACCTGCTACCATCAGAGTTAGAACCCCGACCAAGGATAGGGCTAGCAGATAGATTAGATTTTCCCTTGGATCCTTTAGAGATGGAAACAGTGCCTTTACCTTTTCGATTATACCTTGTGACAGACGACCGCAGAGGGAGGGACTCCATGGCCTGGCACGCTTAGAAGGGCCTGGATTGGCATCAAACCGGGCAAAGGACGAACCATCCCACTTGCCCGCACCCAGAATGGCAAAAGGATTATTGGACTTCAAACTTGGGGCCACAGCAATTTGGAGATCTTGGCTTACTGTCTGAACTTCAATCCTCTCGGCCTCCTTTGGACTGATAAAAACGGCACGGGCTCCCTCAACCGGCACTCCAGGACTCCTGCAGGAACCATCCACTGCTGACCTAGACCCCATTTGCAAGAAGGCCAAAATGAGAGTGGAGCTGATAGCACACTGAGATGGGACTTACCAGCCTTAGAAGATCTCCGCCGACTCACCTTCACAGGAATCGACCAGCCATCAGGCAGCGATTCCAGCTTCTGAGAACCAGCATAGGTGGATCAGAAGTGACCTAGGAGGATCCAGGATGCCTCAACGAAGTCCTCTGCTCCGAATCTGACAGGCGACGACAGCTCGAAGCTGTCATCCAAGGCCCAAAGCAAGGCCCCGCCGAAGATTGCTCAGCCGGAGTTGGAGAAGACAGAGTGCATGGGCCAGTGAGGTGGATTTAACCACAGATCGGGCAGATTCCTTCCAGATTTTCAAATTGGAACTGCTGCCAAAAGGGAATTCCGACACCCTGAATTCAAACACCCGGCCGGAGAGGACGTTGGAGATCTACACGGACGCAGGCTCTAGCGAATCCCCCATGGAAAGCTATCGAGTTGCAGAGTCAGCGAAGAGAAACTCACCCGCCGGCTCCAAAATCTCCCTCAATACCTCTTCATTCCAAAATTCAACCGGGAGAGAGGGCAGGCGCACCCAAAGAAGGGCAGAGGCCACAGCATCAGTAGTCGGAACAAACTCCGGCCGCCACGCTTTAATGGCAACCGCTGTTCATTGATCACCCATGGTCGGCCGAGCACAAGATCCTTCGCACCAGGGTCTTCAAAACGAAAAATGTGGCAGCATGAGCTAAGCTTAACGGCTGAATGACCCCAGGAACACCCGCTCGCCGGAATTCCCTGAGGAATGCATCCGGCGGAACCCATTTTTGGAAGGTGCGGGCCAAGATCACCTGCTCCTTCAGCAAAAGCTCGACTCCTCCAACGTGCCATAGCAATACGAACCACCTCTAGAAAACAGCCTTCCAGGACAGCTACCTCAGCCGGCGACGGGGACAATGACACCCAAACAAAACCAGACGTCGGGCCTCTGCTCCCAGCTTTGGGGCAGCGGACTCCCCAATCGAAGCCATTGGAGATGAGGATCACCAGGAGATGACCCACAGGAAGCAATGGCCGCCAGGAATAGCCTAACACGCCGGAGATCAAGCAGACGATTGATGGAAGCACTAATCTTAAAGCACTCTAATAAAGCAATGCGAGAGCCCTTACGGCATGAACTTAAAGCCTCTACCTCCTACCTTTAGCGTTGGCTAAGCACTTTTATTTGAACAAAGCAAAAATGCTTCTCACAAAGATAAAATATTTTTAATAGATCTTACCAATGCAACATCTTCCTCCAGCTTGTTTCCTTACATTCTAAGAACCTAGGAGAAGCTCGTTTTTATTATCAAGATATAAGTATAAGAAATAACCTTTCTAATTGAGTGATATTTTAAAATATTGAAATTAAAATGATCCTCAACTAATCAAGATACCTAATTATTCTGTTACAGATCACACTTTTGAAATTCTTAAATAGCATGATTTTGAAAACCAAACTAGATCGGCCGATCGAACTAGTCCAACCAAGAACCAATCATCAGTTCGGTCCGATTTATTATTAAAGTTAACTTCTATATGACTTGATAAAAATCAAAAAAAGCCATTAAACTGATCGGATTCTAAAGAATCAGTTCCTTGTTTTTAGACTTTTAGTTTTGATAAATGAAATTAGGATTGGATTTTTTAGGTTTTTAATTTTTCACTTTGGTTACACTTGAAAACAATCCATTTATAGTTTTAAAAATATTTTTTTTAATTTTAATATTATATAAATTTTTTTTGAACATATAAGTTTTTTTTTTATATTTTATATTTTATTATTTTTATATTATTAATAAAAAATTAATTATGATATTATCTGGTTCGATCAAATTTGTTCATTCGATCAAACTGATTGACCATGACCCAAATACTAAATGGTTTATTATTTGATTTAATTTTTTAAATATTCTTAAATAGTTAAGGTTGCCATAACATAGATTTCACATCAAAACAAATCCAATATGTTAACTTGATGCGTGAAGAAACAAACTATTTTGCACCTAGCTGGTTAAGCTATAACTAGCTATCATTTCTAATGCTTAATAAACAATGGACCACCTTCTGAACATGCATATAAAATATTCTATTTGAATTGTATAATTAAAATTTGTTTTGCTTTTATAGAATGATCATGTTTCCTCGGAGATAAGATCACTACTATCGGAGCCCCATCCTCTTTGGATCATCAACAACAAACCTGCGCACCTGAGGTAATCGGCTAGAGTTCTACTAACCTTTATGTAGTGCTCCATAAAGAGCTAAAAAACTCCAACTGATTATCACAAGCGGCAGACACTCAAAAACATGTCATGTTAAAAACTTTTTTTTTGACATCCTCAGCAGTTTATCATATCACATTTACAATTGATAACAAAATCATAAGTACGTATATTATACTCATAATTTTCTTCAAAATACAAGTCTTTCATTTATATCCAAATAAGTCTGATACATTACCACACCTCACTGTATATATACACATATACATAAACATAAAAGTCACCCTACACTAACTCAATATACAAAGCTATCATTTATATACTCCAAGCAACCTTCATCAGCTAAGGGTCGGTTCCGCTAATTCTTTGATCCTGCCAGATAGGCTCACTAATCTGAAAGTAAATATCAATCATAAAGGGGTGAAACTTAAGTTCCAGTGGCTTAATAACCATCTAAACATGGGGAAGGTGAGAACCGCATCACCATATCAAGATACCATAAGCATGCATAGCATGAGTCAACACGAAATACACATTTAGACATGATAATGGAAAACATAAAACGTAGCTTATTCTTTAAATAATATATATATTTTTGAAATGATAAAGGATAACTTGAAATTTAGCTTATGCTTGCAATAATATATCAATACTGAAATACTCTCTAAATAATTTTTCATTGAAAAATAACTCATTGATATAACGATCCCTGAATGATGCGATATAACATAAAACATATGCATTCTTTACATACAGCCCAGACTTCCTTTATTTAATTTTTTGATCCCCATTGGGACCTACTTTGCCTACTGGCATCTAATATAAATTCATCCCCACTGGGATATACATTGGGCCCACTAGCCCTAATAAAACCAATGCAAGTATTTCCAAAACTCTATGATGCTAGGCTGTGTATGAAACCTTCGAGGTACCACCCTACAGTTGCCCTCCTGTAGGTATACTCTCGATAGGTGCATGAATTAATAACAGAATTCTGCACAAGTAGCACCCTTACCCGTGCGGTTCATCCGTCAAAGTGATTTTTTCCTTAATCTTGAAACCTCGAATTTCTCTTTGCCCCCACGGGATATAAGATAACCAACTTCACTGAGCTATGGTTTTCTGCCCCCATGGGCTGCTTACAACCTGCTCATGGGCCTGGTCTAGCCAAACCACAAGGAGATGCCAGCTCAATAGTAGTATGCAATGCTTATGTTACGGTACAGTCTAAAAGGTGATCAGTCCCATAGCTGCCCGAATGCTCTGTGTAATACATGCATCCAAAACATATTCTTTATAATAATTCATCATGCAAATATGCCATATATGCATCTGAATCACGCATCGAAACTCATGCTTTGCTCTTTTGCTCAAAACTCATGCTTTAACTCACATAATAAAATCCATGCTCAAAGATTCATGCATCAAAACTTATGCATTAGATTATCATATACTAGGTTCTCATTTTTCAGGTTTAAAAACACATATAATACTCTACTAAGCATATCATACCATAGCTAGATATTAAACATCACCATACTAGCTTAAAATATTTTTCAATGCTAGATGAAAAATCCATTCACCTTAGTAGATTACTCTTTCAACTGGCACTCAACTCCGGTGTTCGGCTCCTTGGAACAATCCTGTCAGTACCCCTATCTTGCAGGGGCTACCGATAACAAACCTGCACACCTGCGATAATCAATGGGGTTCTACTAACCTTTATGTAGCGCTCCATAAAGACCTAGAAAACTTTAACAAATTATCATAAGCGGCAACACTCGAAAATGTGTCATGTTTAAAAACTTTTTATCATATGCTCATTTATACATGTATCTCACTACAAAAAATCAAATCAACACTAAGCATCATCCTACTTAGATATTATTCTCATGACATCCTCATGCAGTTTATAAGATCACATTCACAATCGACATCAAAATCATAAGTATATACATTATACTCATAATTTCCTTCAAAACACAAGTCTTTTATTCATATCCAATTAGTTTTGATACATCACCATACCTTACTGTATATAAAACGTATACATATACACACAAAGGTCACCCTACACTAACTCAATATACAAAGCTATCATTTATCCTCTTGCATCCAAGCAAGCTTCACCAGCTAAAGATCTGATCTTGCTAATCCTTTGATCATGATAGATGGGCTCACTAATTTGAAAGTAAATATCAATCATAGAGGAGTGAGACCTAAGTCCGAGGGACTGGATAATCATTTAACCATGGGAAAATAAAGAACCATAACATCATTTTAAAATAGAATAAATGCATATAACATGAGTAAACACATATAATACTCATTTGAATATGATATCAGAAAACTTAAAACGTAGCTTATTCTTCGAATAATATACATCTTTAACTGAAATATCATGCAAATACCTTTCCCACTGAAAAATATCTTCATACATGAACAAATACAACCCTTTTGAAATAATAAAAGATAACTTATAAGTTAGCTTAAGCTTGCAACAATATACCAATACTGAAATACTCTATAAATAACTTTTTTTTATTAAAAATTAACTCATTTATATAAAAATTCATGAATAGTGCATTTCCTTATAAACACAAAACACTCTTTTATGTAGCCCAGCTTTTTTTTTATTATTTCTTTGATCCCTACTGGAATCTAATTTTGCCCACCGGTATCTCATATTAACCATCCCCACTGGAATGAATACTTGGCCCACTGGCTCTTTTAAATCACAATACAAGCTTTCGAAAGTTACCCATTTGCATATTTTTTCAAATCCAGATGCAAACTTTTAAATCTCATGATGCTGGGCTATGTATGAATGCTTTCGAGATACCATCCTACAGTCATCCTCCTGCAGGTGTACTCTCATCGGATGTATGACTGACAATAGGATTTCGCACAAATAGCACCCCTTATCCATGCGGTTCACCCGACAAAATGCTTTATTCCTTAACCGTGGAACCTCGATTTTCACTCTGTCCCCACAGCTATATAATAACCAGCTCTACTGAGCTATGATTCCTGCCCCTATGGACTACTTTCAATCTGCCTCACTGGGCCTGGTCTAGCATGCACTCACTCCTAGCCTCGGGGATCATCATACGATTGAATTGCAAGAAGATGTCGGCTCAACAGTAGTGTGCAATGCTTATGCTACAGCACAGTCTAAAGGATGATCAGCCCTATAGCTGCCTGATGCTTAGTATGATACATGCATCAAAATATGTCATTTGTAAAGCTTTATCATGCAAATATACCATGTATGCATCAGAAGTCCACATATCAAACCCCCATTTTATTCTTTTTATTTGAAGCTCATGCTTTGACTTGTATAATAAAATTCATGCTCAAAGACTCATGCATCAGAATATCATATACTAGATTCTTATTTTTCATGTTTAAAACATACATAATACTCTACTAACATAACATAGCACGGCTAGGTATTAATAGCATTATATTAGCTCAAAATAAATTATTCATTGCTAGATGAGAAACTCACTCATCTTAGCAAAAATATTCTTTCAACTGGTACTCAAATCCAGTGTTCTTGCTCCCTGTAACAATCCTCTGGACCTATGTCAACATATAGACACAATAGCTTTTAGGGTTACCTGCACACAAGGTTTTTCTCTGAAACCATGCATGCATACATGCTCTAACCTCTAATATCTCTTTATTTTCTTTCATCCTTTCTTTATTCACTATTACTTCTGCTATTATCTTATAATACAAGAATCTAATGAAGTCTAAAACCATACAAGGTCTAGAAAGACTATAGCTACTTGAAAACAAGCACGAAACCCCAAGCTTCCTCTTCCCTTCCTTCCTTTTCCTTCTATTCTTCTTCTTTTTTTTCTCTCTTTTCTTTCTTTCTCTCTCTTTTCTCTAGCTAAAACCCACCTTTTTCCTTTTTTTGCTTATAACTTGGGGGCTAAGGCACGTAAAAAGGGCTTGCTTAGCGACTAAGGCATGAAAAGGGGTTTAAAAGGGCTTAGCAAAATTCCCTTTTTACCCTCAATAAATCTTAAGGCATGCTATTTTGAAAAACATGTGGCTCACTTATGACCATGATATTTTGCCCATCAAATCTACTTTTCCAATTTGCCCTTAGCAAAATTAGCAAATGGCCTCGAAGTCTTTTCCCATTTTGCCTCTGAATATATATATATATATATTCATTTATATATCAAATTATTATTATTCACTTAAATCAATACTTTTATACAAAAGACCTTGCCAACTCGAAGAGCTCGATTTTAAAAATCCAACGGTTCAAATGGCACTCAAATCAGACTTAAAACGAAATAAAGATAAAATTTTTAAGATTTAACTCAGAAATCATGTGCAGTCCTAGAGTCGGCTTGAGCAGAATCTCGAGTCAACTTGAGCATAATGCAGAATTTGCTATCTCACTATTTTTCTGACCAAGTTGACTCGCTCTTCTGCAGGAGTTGATTCGAGAGCGTATCAGAAGCGCTAAACCATGCCAGTGTCGACTTCTCACAAATTGGAGTTGACTCCAATTGCTAAAAAAATAATACTTAAAGGCAAAACTCAAACTAAACTTGATTTTTCTTGCGATTTAGACCTATTAAAACTCAAATCTCTTAAATTTTTAAATCAAAATCATTAGCATATAAAAATGTACTCATTTACACCTTAAATTTTTTCTTTTTACATTTATCAAGTGGCTAACACACCCACACATTATTGAAACCATCCAACTTTCATTACAAATAAAAATGCTATTAATATTATAAAAATTATAAAATTTTCATGATGTTACAAACCGTCTTGACCTAGGTCATCACATAGACACAGTGATAATTAGGATCACTTGCATGTAAGGTTTTTCTAAAACTATGCATGCATGCATGCTCTAACCTCTAATATCATATAATTTTCTTCTACCCTTTCTCTATTTAGGATAAACAAGAAATCATCTCATCTACAATACTCTATGAAAAATTGATGCTATACTGGGTTTAGGGAAGCTAGAGCTTAACTTAAAAACTAGCTCCTCCCCAAGCCTTCCCCTTCCTTTCCTTCTTCTTCCTCCTCTTCCCTTTTTCTTCCTCTCTTTCCTCCTTTCTT
>UESW01004569.1:749275-760379 GCA_900491605.1 Calamus simplicifolius | reverse complement strand
AGCTACCAACAACATGCCCACATTCAATGGCAGCCCGCTTCCCAGCTAAACCCACTCTCAGCTCCTTGGCCCTTCGCCCAATGGGGGAATGGATATATTCAGACCATTCCCTTTAGCCTCAGGCCAATGAAGATTTTTGCTTGTCGCCATTGATTACTTTACCAAGTGGATCGAGGTAGAGGTGCTAGTGCAAATCACCGAGAGTAAGGTGAAGTCTTTCTTTTGGAAGTTCATTATCTGCGGCTTCGAAGTACCCAACACCATCATCACTGATAACAGCCGATAATTCAACAATGCCACTTTCAAAGAGTTCTGCACCGAGCTAAACATCTGCCAGCAGTTCACCTCTATTGGCCATCGACAAACCAATGGAGAGGCTAAAGTTATGAACCGGACCATCCTCCAAGGACTTAGGATCCGGCTGGACGAGTTTAAGGGTAGATGGGTGGAAGAGCTTCCGAGTGTGCTATGGGCCCTATCACACGACTCCAAGGACCCCAATTGGAGAGACTCCCTTCTGCCTCATCTTTGAGTCAGAAGCGGCCATCCCTGTAGAGATTGGCCTGCCAAGTCTGTGGGTGGAATTGTACAATAAAGAAGATAATCCTACTTAGTTAAGGTCCAATCTGGACTTTATCAACGAGGCACGCGATCGAGCGCAGCTCAGAATGATCATATTTTGCCAGCGAGCTGCGAGATATTACAATGCCCGTGTCCACCCCAAGACATTCCGACTCGGGGACCTAGTCCTCAGACGAGCTGAAATATTTTGGCTGATGAAGGGGGGAAAATTATCTCCCAATTGGGAGGGGCTCTATCGAGTCATCGAAGCACTTCACTGAGGAGCATATCAGATTAAATGACTCGATGGAAAACCGATCCCCCACACCTTAAACATGGACAACCTCCGCCGATATTACTAATGATGCATACATCCAACTAATGGAAATAAAAAGAGTCTCAAATACACTATCTCCTCATCCAACTAATTCCGCAAACCGAAGATCGACTTCCCAGCGACCACTCGAGCTGGCGTGAGAAACCCCTGAGTCGGTTCTAAAAGACTCTCGAGTCAGCCTCCATAGCCCTCGAGTTGACCACTCGAGTCAATGCCAGAAACCCCTGAGTCGGTTCTAAAAGGCTCTCGAGTCGGCCTCCATGGCCCTCGAGTCAACCACTTGGGCCGACGCGAGAAACCCCCGACTCGGTTCTAAAAAGCTCTCGAGTCGGCCTCCACGGCCCTCGAGTCATCCACTCGGGCCGCAAGAAACCCCTGAGTCGATTCTAAAAGGCTCTTGAGTTAGCCTTTACGGCCCTCGAATCGACTACTCGGGCTGGGCCGAGAAACCCCCTAGTCGGTTCTAAAAGGCATTCGAGTTGGCCTCTGTGACCCTTGAGTCGACCACTCGGGCCAGTGCGAGAAACCACTGAGTCAGTTCTAAAAGGCTCTCGAGTCAGTCTCCATGGCCCTCGAGTTGATCACTCAGGCCGGCACGAGAAACCTCCAAGTCAGTTCTAAAAGGATCTCGAGTCGGCCTCCATGGCCCTCAAGTCAACCATTAGGACTGGCACGAGAAGCCCCTGAGTCGGTTCTAAAAAGCTCTTGAGTCGGCCTTCACAATCCTTGAGTTGACCACTCAGGCCGGTGCGAGAAACCATCGAGTTGGTTCTAAAAGGCTCTTGGATTGGCCTCCATGGCCCTTGAGTTGACCACTCAGACTGATGCAAGAAACCTCCGAGTCGATTCCAAAGGGCTCTCGAATCGGCCCTAGCAGCCACCCTAGCAGTACCCTGCGGTCGCTGGGTGAGATCATGGCAGCCGAGTGAGTATGACCTAATCTAAATTTACTTGCCTATCACAGGTTATCAAATGCCCTCGACGAGCCGTGGCAGGTGGCTTCACCCCATGCTTTGCCTGATTTCCCCCGGAGGGCCAGAGAATTCATGCAAACTCTGATCCATGCTGTCGGCTCCAAGGATGACTTGGAGAGTAAAGCATGTCTCGATGAAGTTAAGGGTTAAGATCGATAAGCAAATGCAAAACAAAGTACACAAAGGAAGACACTACAGAAAGCTAAGTACTCCGCACTTAGATGAAAAGTTATCTTTCATTAATTCTCATAGGCTGTGTTTAGATGCAGGAATAAGGCCTGGAATAGGGCTTTATTCCAGCTTATTCCGCCAAACGTCGGGTTTAAACGCATGTGGGCCCCACTGCTTTCCTTATTTTTGTCAACGCATCTTATCCCCCTTTCGTATTCCACCGGACCCCATGGAATTGCTTGTTCCGTCACTGTAGCAATTCCAGGGGCACCCGAGGGAAGTTAAAATCCCGATCTAGTATTGGCACTCGGTCTTCATCCTCCTCTCACGACTAGGGTTTCTCAAAAGACGATGGCCATCTTCTGAGCATTTCTCTTCCACTCCGGCCTTCTTCCTATAGATGCTTTGTCGCGACTGAGTGACCCGGAGGAAGTTATATGCTCGATCTACTCTTCAGTCTCCATCTTCATCCTCCTCCTCTCTAGACTAGGGTTGCCTAAAATCTGGAGGCCGACCTCTAAGCCTTGCTCTTCCTCTCCGGCCTTCTTTCTCTGGATGCTTCCGAGAGTTCTCCCAGGTCTTCACTCCACGTGGACGATGAGGATCAAGCCGATCTAAACTGCTTCTCGATTTGGTCTTCCTCCTCTTCACTGGAAAGTATCCTATGGGTCTTCGTCCTCTTCCTATAACCTTCTCCTCTTCCTGAGGTGCTCTTAGAGAAAGCCACCGAAAGAGGTATGTTTGCCCTAAATTTTCCCATCCTAGCTGTTTCCGCTAGGGTTCCATATTTCTTGCTCTTTGGAGGGAATCGATTTCGTTCTCTGTGAATAATGCTGAGGAATTCCTTCCTCCACATGATTTCCCTAAACAATTACATGGAATATGCTATATATGCAAGGTCGTTGTTCTGTTACTTTAGTTTGTTATGTAGCTAATTTACTTCCTGTTGTTTCCTTCATTTTTGCCACCAAGGGTTTGCCGATTAAGACCGATCTCCAGTGCATGGAAGCATGACATTTAAATTAAGTTTTCTTTTCAACACCTCTACAATTACATAGATGTAAACTATGGGAAATTACCATTTCAGTAGCCGGCAGTTGCTGCAGAGAACATATTCAAGTTTTCGGCCTAAACAATTTGGGATGATTCATTGTTAACCCATGATCATGTTCGATTGGCTTAGACAGCAGGGAGGCATAGATTTTTTGCATGACTTAGCCAAATTGCTAATGCAATTATAAGTGTTCAATTCTACAAAGAGTCTTATTGATTATCAGCATAGAACCAAGCTTCGATTATATGCTCGTTCAGTCAAGCAAGGTCTAAGGCTGGGTAGTTGACTAAATAACTCATTATGTGTTGGACCAAACTGAAATAATGCAAACTATGTATATGCTTCACCTAATAATAAAGTCAAGCAGAGAAGTGTTTTTACAGTGGTTGTGTCTGCTGCATCATGAGATGTTAAGAAATTGGATTGTGATAATATATAAAGTACATTTGTCTGGGACAGTCAAGGTCGGTAAGTCATTGTAATAACTTATGGACTAATTATAGTGGTAATAGTTTTAGAAAGTGTGACCGTCCGGTTTGAAATCTTATCAGATGTTCCGACATTTCAGACTAGTGTTCCTATATCTCAAAAACTACTGTATTTCCGCCTTGAAATCAACATGCAATGTAGTGCATATTTCTTACTATCAAATTTATTCTATTAGTGGAAGGTCCTTCAGTGTACTGCATATAGTTTCGTATCATATCATTATGTCACATGACTCCTACTTTCTTTTTCATCCAATGTGACATATTATGAACGATTGTGCCCATGTAGATAATATGTTGAAATCAAAAAAAAGCGGTGAACCATCAACTGCCAGAGAAGGATCAGGTCGTACTAGAGCACCCAATTGGACCGATGCTCTTGATACGATATTGCTTACCCTGATGAGGCAAGAGAATGACGATGGTAACTGTCACAACGGTACTTTCTCACAAGAAATATGGAAAAGGATTACAAATTTGTTCAACGAAAGGACAACAATGTCCTTTACATATAGAAACCTGAAGAATCGGTTAAAGGTTTTGAAGAAGACCTTCAATTTGTTCTATAACCTAGCTAATCGCTTAGGTTGGGGATGGGATCCTGCACTTAAAGTCCCCATGTATGGTGATGAACAAATGTGGGACGAAGTCATCTTGGTAAGTGCTTCGTTGATGTTAACAAATCTTAGCTTCGATGATTTTTATAGCATTACAATATTTGTAATCAACAAATCTCTTAACAGGTTAACAAGGACTACGCTCGGATAAAGGGTAAGTCCTTCCTGTATACGATGACATAGCTTGTGAGGCGGTCTGTTTGATTCTAGTATTGAATTGTCTGGAGGTATTTTCATGGCATTTTTCAACTGTGTTTTTGGGTCTTGTGTAGGCAGCAGAAGTTGGTTTTCTTTTTTGTTTCACTTTTCAGCTCTTGGTTGGGATTTATCTTCAAAGATGCAATTGTTGAGCCGAAGTATTGCGAAAGACGCATGAACCCGGGACACCATCGTTCGAGAAAGCATGTGGAAAGCGACGCTGCCCATGCTGCCAAACTGATGCCCATCAGCACTCCTTCACAGTCGGCTTCACCTGTTTCTGGCACCAGATCGTGGGGTTATCTGACCATTTCCTATCATTTAGTTTTCCTTACAAGCCACATTATTTGATTTGTAATAGCTTCTATGGTTCTTCTAATTTTCTCTGCCATTCGGAATAGTTTATTCCCTTGCCTTTTGGTATACTTGATAAAAGTCAATGCGACTTGTTGTAATATAATTTATGATGGCACACATCAACTGCCCTAGACTGTTAGAACAGCTAAGTGGTTGTGAAATGCTAATGTGTCTCCGAACAACAATGTTTAAAATTTAGATGGATGCGTGTTCATGATTGTAGCCATTATTTCATTGAAAGTGGTTGTGAAATGCTAATTAGCCGGCAAATTTAGGCAACTGCTTGCGGTTACTATTTTCTGGAAGCATAACATTGTTTATTGTCGAATTCGTAGACGATAAGATGGCAGTTCTAAGCAGGAAAATGGAATTATTTTTTTAACAATTGGGAGTTTAAGAGATGCTAGCACATACAAACTGATACTTGGATAAGAGTCAATGGCCTGCTTCAATGTATGATATCAATATATTTATACAGTCATCTGGAAATACATCTTTCTATTAATAAATTTTTAATTTGTCGTATTGTACGTTGACTGCAAAGCCCCCATTTCTGCATAAATCCATGCCCAGTACACGGATAATTAAAAATTAATCCAAATGCTGATGTAATTATTATGATCAAGAACTATATAAACTTAATTTTTGAAATTTAGGTATTATATCTTTTAATATTACATTAAATTATTTTACATATATTTGTAATATTATATTTATTAATATATCAAAATTTAACAAAATCATTGATTCAAAGCTATAGATTAAGAACGGGTCAGACAGATTTTATCATAACATGAAGATTGTTATTAAATATTTTAAGTAAAAAATAACTCTCATAAGTAATCAAATATTGCATTCCTTTGATTGGAGATATAGTTATACTGGTTTGGGATTCTCAAATTTTATGTTTTGTTCCCATATATTTAGTTGAGAACTTTTGAATTTGTTGCATTGTACATTAAGGTCAAAGCCCCCTATGCTTTTCGAAGGTGCCAGGTACATTCATATTTAAAAAAATAATCCAAACGCTGGTGTAATTATTTAGATTAACAACTATTTTTAATTTTTTAGATATATTTATAATGCAATTTAAAATTATTTAAATTAATTTTAAATAAAGTTAAAAATTTCTTAATTTAATATCTCAAATTTAATAATAAATAATTAATTAAGTTCATTCTTATTTTTTTACATTTATATCAATTTATTTTCACTTCTTTTTTTGACTTTATTTATTAATGCAATGTAGTTTATTAAATATTAAATTAAAATTCAATTTTTGCATCTCATTGGACAAGGGGTATGTTTGGGATTAATAAAAAATTCATCATCTATTCGTAATGGAATACATGCTTATTTCAATGTCATCCAAACAACATTTGAAATAACACTGCATTAATTGCACTGGAATAACATGGAATACCGGATTTTCATCCAAACAGAAATCTGGAATAACAAAGGGAATAAGCTATTCCTAGGAAATTTCTATTCCTGAAATAACTTTTTGACATTCAAATGCAGCCATAGAGGTTACAAAATGCTGACCCAAGTTGGACTACAAAATGTTTTTGAAAAAAATTAAAATAGAAAACAAGGGAGGGGGGCCCTACGGTTCAACGGGCGTGGGGCCGTCATTGTCCGCTGACTTCCCCACTGCTGGCTCTTCCGCCGTCGATAGTTCTCCCTCCTTCGAATCATTGGGCTCGAGGTCGTCGAGGCCAGTGAAGCCAAAAAGCCGAAACCTTGGAGATAGGCGTCAATGGATGCCTCTGCCACCTCTTCGACAAAGTTGGTGGAGCCTCGAAAATGCTCCATGGCCTCAGCGGCTCTCCACTTGGCAGCTTGTGCTGCAGCCTCAGCCTCGGCAACTCTCGCCCATGCGGCCCGCGCATCTGCTTCGGCCACGGCCACTATCTCTTCGATAGCTCGGGCCACTGCCTTGGCATTGGCGGCCTGCTCGTCGGCCTCTTCCACCTTAAGGCCGGCCTCGTCTCCTTAAGGTTGGCGATTTCGAGCCGAACCTTGTAATTCTGCAACCTCTCCACGAGTTTCCCCTGATAGCTTGGGTACGCTCAAACTCTGTAAGTGTAGTTTGTGTGAAGGATGTGAATGGGATTAGTCCACATTGAATAACTAGAGAATTGGATACTTATTTATATATTGGTGGACTCTTTTTCTTATGGATGAGTTGGGCCTAAATAACTTGGGCCTATAATACATATTTAAAGTCAATCAAGCCAAATTTATTTTTGCAGTTAATTTCTGGCGGTTTCTTTTTTTGTACCGTTCTTGATGGACGTAATCGTACATCCTAGTAAGGCATAGTATAGAGGCAATGCGCCAAACATCGATGAGACATGACCTCCCCGTAACCTTTTACTACGAAATGGTACTACGGCAAGGCACTGCCATGTGCCGGAATCATGCATTACACAGTTGCTAATAGCATGTCTCTGAGGCCAGTAAAGGATAAAATGACCGTCCATGGTTTCAGGTACGAACAAGAATGGGGAAATGACCGTTGGTGGGGGCTTCAGGTACGAAATAATGGGGAAATCTTAGGATATTGTTGTGATGCCTAGAAAGGTATGATTTCCCCACTCCCGCCCCGAGAGGTGGGGGAAACGATAGTGATCACCGTTGCCTTTGCTGACGGCGTTGGGATCAGACATATCAAAAGTCAATCAAGCCAAATTTATTTTTGCAGTTAATTTCTGCGGTTCTTTTTTTGAAATAATTTTGGTTATGTACAAAAGACGTATCTCTTGAATACAACCATTCACATTTAATTCTCTATAAAGATAAGGATGTTCTCAACAGAAGATTATTGCTTGCAAATAATAATCTTGGATTTGTTGTATCCTGAAGTATTTTTGCGGATTCCCATTTGCAATCTTTAGTGGAGGCAAATAAACACTAAAAGGAAAGTGTTCATCACACTTCAAATCCAGATTCCCCCTACAGTTTTCTCTAACAATCTTTTAGTGTTTATCTCCTTTGTTCATCAATGGAAAACCAAACTGATTCTGCATTCAAAGTCATGAACCAAGACTTCATGAAACTTGATCGTTTTGATGTCACTAATTATACTCGTTGGAAGGATAAGATGATGTTCTTCCTTACTGCTTTGAAGGTTGGATATGTGTTAGATCCGAACTTGCCACAAATTTCCAATCCCTTCTCCTGATGAAACCGAAGATGTTAAGAAGGAACGTTCAAAATGTCAAGAGGATGAATTGCTATGCCGAGGACACATTCTCAACACTCTTTCAGATCGTCTATATGACTTGTTCACTTCGGTTCAGTCTCCTAGAGAATTCTGGAATGCTTTGGAATTCAAATACAACACCAAAAAACAAGGAGCATATAAGTTTCTTGCACTACAATTTTTTGAATTCAATATGGTTGATAATATTTCGGTTTTGGATCAAGTGCATGAATTACAAATTCTAGTATCCAAATTGAAAGATGTGAAAGTTGATGTTGGTGAACCATTACAAGTAGGGGCTATAATTGCCAAACTTCCTCCATCTTGGAATGATTATAGGAAGAAGTTGTTGCATTCTTCTGAAAGTTTCACTTTGAAATAATTGCAAAAACATCTCAGAATTAAAGAAGAAACAAGAATTCAAGATGGTAAAAGGCTTGCAGTAGAATCTGATTCCAAAGTGAATTTTGTTGATGTCAACAAGGCTGGAAATAAATTCGGAAACAAATCTGGAAATAAGAGGAAGAATCCTGAATCAAGTTCAAGCGATTCCAAGAAGTATAAGACTTGTTTCTATTGCAAGAAGAAAGGGCACTTCAAAAAGGAGTGCAGATTCTAGAAGAACATGAAGAATGATTATGCTGGCTCTAGTGGCAAAGTTAATGTGGCTAAAGCACAAGAGAAAGAGTTACAAAATCTTGTTGCTATGGTTTTTGAAATAAAAATTTCAATGGTAACCGAAGTGCATGTGGCTTCTGTCTACAACACCAATGATTGGTGGTTTGATTCGGATGCAACTATTCATATATGCAATGATAAGAATCAATTCAAGAATTATGAAGTTGCTGCTCAAGGACATGAAGTGTTGATGGGAAATAATAATGCTATCAAAGTTCATGGCAAAGGAACCATCGAAATCCATTTTACTTAGGGAAAGAAGTTAACTTTAATTAATGTTCTTCATGTACCAGAAATTAGGAAGAATTTAATTTCTGTAAATCTGCTTTGTAAAGGAGGATTCAAGACTGTTTTAGAATCCGACAAACTTATCCTCTCAAAGAATGGGGTCTTTGTTGGGAAGGGATATGCTTGTGATGGAATGTTCAAACTTTCTGTAAACTCTGTTGTTATTAATAATAATAAGAGTGTTTCTGTTTATATGGTTGGTTCATCAATTAATTTATGGCATTCACGCTTAGCAGATGTAAATTTTAGATCACTTAAGTTTATGGCTAAAAATGGTTACATAACATACGAAATGATAACCATGATAAGTGTGAAATTTGCATTCAAGCTAAGATGACTAAATTACCATTTTCTAAGTCCGAAAGAAATTCTAAAATTTTACAAATTATTCATTCGGATATATGTGAATTAAATGAAAATTTGACTAGAGGAGGAAATAGATATTTCGCCACATTCATTGATGATTACTCTAGGTATATCTATGTCTATCTTATGAAGCATAAAGATGAAGTGTTCGACAAGTTTAAATTGTATAAATCAATTATTAAAAATCAAAAGGAAAAGAAAATAAAAATACTTAGAAGTGATACAGGTGGAGAATATTTCCCTGCTGTATTTACTTCTTTTTGTGAAGAACATGGAATAATACATCAAAGAACTTTTCCTTATACTCCACAACAGAATGGATTGGCTGAGAGAAAGAATAGAACCCTTGTGGATATGGTGAATTCAATGTTGCTAAGTTCTAAGCTTCCCTTAAACCTTTGGGGTGAAGCATTACTTAGTGCTTGCCATATGCATAATAGAATACCCTCAAAGATTACAAAGACTTCTCCTTACGAATTATGGAATGGTAGAAAACCAAATTTAAGTTATATTCGGGTTTGGGGTTGTCTAGCTTTTTATAGAGTTCCAGATCCTAAAAGAACAAAGTTAGGGCCACGAGCTATGAAAAGTATATTTGTACGATATGCTGAAAATTCCAAAGCCTTTAGGTTGTTAGACTTGGAGTCTAATATGATTGTGGAATCTAGAGATGTTCAATTTCTTGAAAATAAAACTCGTGATGATTCCACGAATAAGTCAACATCTAAATCATTATTAGGTGGTGTGGATGAAACCAATATTCCTAGCAGTTCTAGTTCTCCTTTACTTGTTGATAACAAAAATACTAAAATTCAAGAACAAGTGGAAATAAGGGGAAGCCAAAGAACTAGAAAAGAAAAAGTATTGGATCTTAATTTCATTTCCTCTCAAGCTATTATTTTTCTTGTGGAAGGTGATAGAAATAATAATGTACTTAATAAGATTCCTATCTTATTAAATGTAGAGGAGGATATAACTCCTAAGACGTATAATGAAGCTTTGGCTTCAAGAGATTCATCTTTCTGGAAAGAAGCTATAAATGATGAAATGGATTCTTTATTATCAAATGGTACATGGGTTTTGATTGATCCACCTCCTAATTATAAACCTATTGGATGTAAATGGATATTTAAAATAAAAGATGGTAATCTCTTCAAAGCAAGGTTGGTGGCTAAAGGTTTTCGGCAAAAAGAGGGCTTTGACTATTTTGATACTTATGCTCCTGTTGCTCGGATTACTTCTATAAGATTGTTGTTTGCATTAGCATCCATTTATAACTTATGTATTCATCAAATGGATGTTAATACAGCTTTCTTGAATGGTGATCTAGATGAAGAAGTGTATATGGAACAACCTGAGGGTTTTGTTTTACAGGAAATGAGCATAAAGTATGTAAGCTAACAAAATCATTATATGGTTTAAAACAAGCTCCAAAGAAATGGCATGAAAAGTTTGATTCGATGATTTTAGAATATGGTTTCAAGCATAATGGTGCTGATAGATGCATTTATTCTAAATTCACAGAAAACTTTGGTGTAATTATATGTCTTTATGTTGATGACATGCTTATAATAGGTACTAACATGGATGGAGTAAATGATACTAAGGCTTATCTCTTCGCAAAATTTTAAATGAAAGACTTAGCTGAGGTAGATAAGATCTTAGGTGTCAAAGTTAAGAGACATAGTGGGGGTTTTGCACTTTGTCAATCTCATTATGTTAAGAAAATATTAACCAAGTTTAATCATTATATATTAAGGAGGCAAACACTCCTTATGATGTTTCTATTCATTTGACTGAAAATTCT
>UESW01004569.1:714336-745862 GCA_900491605.1 Calamus simplicifolius | reverse complement strand
GAATCAAAGCTGAGGCATGATTCAACATCTTTAAAGAGAAGAGGAAAAGAAGAAAAGCTCAAATCCAATCTACTTCAAACAGGCTTTTCTAACCTTATTCCTTTATTTTGAATAATTGCTCATTTGAGGAGCTTTGTATTATTGAAAAAATATTATTCTTTCTTGTTTATGCTAGTTCTATCAAGGGGATTGAACTAGTGGAGGTAGTATACCTCGGGTCAAGCTAGATTAGCTTGAGTTTAGGGTTTTGTGCTGGTGAGCCCGGAAAACCGGCTGGGTTCGTTGTGATCCCTAAAAATAATAAGTTTTGAGTTGTGATCTTGTAAAACAACTCGACTGTAATCAAGAGAATTATAGTATGGACCCAAGTAGATCTTGGGAGTGGACGTAGGTGTTGGATACACCGAACCACTATAAAACCTTTGTGTTTGCCGTGCTTTGATTATCTCTTTCTCTATCTCTTTGGTTGTGCTTAATATTTGCATTGCATTTAATTTCATCTATCTCCAAGCACATAGTTTTTAAAAGGTTAAAATTTTTTAAAGAACCAATTCACCCCCCCCCTCTTGGGTTGCCATCTGGGCCAACAAAATCTAAATGAATTATTGTTTATTATCATATAATAAATCTTTATCTCCGATATCACATATCAAAGTACTCTATTTTAACATGATAATGAACATGCATAAATCTAATCAAATATAAACATTTTATTATATTTTAGATTTATTATCAGCATATGAAAACTCTCCATGATTTTAAGCATAATCATATTATCATCATATTGACTCAAGTATCCTATCAAATTAATGAATCTATAGCCTAAGGAGGCTCTGATACCACTATTGGGAATTATGTATAAAAGATATGAATCTAATTCATATAAACATTGCGAAATGTATAAAATAAAATTCCCAAATCCCAGGATTCTTAGGAACAGATTCATTAAATCTTAAATAAAATCTAATTTTATTCATACCTGAGTCCTTTATCGATGTAGATGAGGATGAAGCCGGTCAATCCTTTGCCACTAGCCGTCCACGTGTCCGGCCTCTAACGGTGATCCACGCGGAGAAGAAGGGATAAAGGCCTCCAAGGTATGAAGTGATCCACGCGGAGAAGAAGGGATAAAGGCCTCCAAAGTATGAAGATGACAGACCTCCAAGGTATGAAGATGACACTACAGGAGAGAGAGAGGGGTGCTAGCACCTCTTGAATCCCCTTACAAAAATACAGAAGATATTTTGAAGAAAGATCTAATCTTTTTCTTCTCTTGCTCATCCTTCTTAGTAGGAAGGAACCAAATTTATAGGGTGAAAATGAGACATTCCAAAGGAGAAGAAGAGACCTCTCTTCATGGCATGGTAACGTCATGGTAACTTTAATCCAAAGAAACAGAAGAAACTCCCATTTTCATGGTAACATCATGGTAACATTAATCCAAGGAAACAGAAGAAACTCCCATTCTCATGGTAACATTAATCCAAGTATCACAATCTTAGCCTTTGAAATTAGGAGTATCTCATAACTACATGCCCCAATTTCTCTTTGGTTGTGTTTAATATTCGCATTGCATTTAATTTCATCTATCTCCAAGCACATAGTTTTTAAAAGGTTAAATTTTTTTAAAGAACCCAATTCACCCCCCCTCTTGGGTTGCCATCTGGGCCAATAATTGGTATCAGAGCAAGTGCTCATTGTTTATTTGATCACACGATCAAGAGCTAAAGATCCAAATGGCAGCTCAAGTTGGATCTTCATTTGCTGAAGGTCTTTCTACAAATAGACCTCCCTTGTTTAATGGTTCCAACTATTCATATTGGAAAGCAAGAATGAGGATATTCATTCAAGCTTCAGATTATGAATTGTGGAGTGTTATAATTAATGGACCAAGCACACCCACACACATAGTTGATGGCTTTATTGTTCCTAAGCCCGAAAGGGATTGGAATGATAATGATAGGAAAATGGCTCAGCTTAATGCTAAGGCCATGAATGTCTTATATTGTTCCTTAGATGCAAACGAATTTAATCGTATCTCTACATGTAATTCCGCAAAAGAGATATGGGATAGATTAGATGTTACCCATGAGGGTACAAATCAAGTTAAAGAATCTAAGATAAATATTCTTGTTCATAAGTATGAATTATTCAGCATGAAACAAACTGAAACTATAGCATGCATGTATACTAGATTCACCGATATTGTAAATGGTTTGAAAAGTCTAGGTAAGATTTATACTAATTCTGAACTTGTTCGCAAAATTCTTAGGTCACTTCCAAGGACTTGGGAAGCAAAGATGACAGCAATCCAAGAAGCCAAGGACCTCAACACGTTACCCTTGGAGGAGCTACTTGGATCACTAATGACCCATGAGTTAACCATGAAGCAGCACATAGAGGAAGATGTTAAAAAGAAGAAGACTATAGCTCTTAAGGCTGCAGAAAGTGAGGAGAGCTGCAATGATAATGATGATGATGATGATGAGACAGCTCTTCTAGCTAAAAAATTTAAAAAATTCATGAGAAGAAAGAGACCCTTCCACAAGAAGAAATCTGGAATTAAGATGGAAGGAGAAAGAGAAAAGGACAAGGACAAGGACAAAGAGAAAGACCCCTTAATTTGCTATGAGTGTAAGAAACCGGGGCACTTTAGATATGATTGTCCTCTACTAAAGAAAGCCTACAAGAAGAAGAAGAAAGCCTATGTTGCAACCTGGAGTGACAGCGATGAATCCTCTTCAGAGGAAGATCAAAAGAAGTTGCAAACATTTTTTTTATGGCAAACGACGACAACGAGGTAAGTTCTGAAAACCCTTGTGATGATTTTGTATTTGATGAATTGTTTGAAGCTTTTAATGAACTAGTTGATGATTTTAAAGTTTTAAAAAAGAAATACAAATTTCTGAAAAATGATAATTCAATTCTCATTAAAGAAAAAGATAATCTTACTAATGAGATTAAGATGCTGAAATCTGAAAATAAAAATTTGACAAAAGAAAAAGAGTCAATTTCCAATGAAAATGATAAATTAAAGAAGGAAGTTGATAAATATAAGAATATTGTTGATAAATTTACTTATAGTTCTGAAAAACTTAATTTATTATTAGGTAATCAAAGAGCTATATTTGATAAGGCTGGATTAGGATATAGACCTAACATAAAACAAAAATTTATCAAAAACTTCTTTAGAAAAGAACAAAATAGAGATAGTGTTACTTGTCATTATTGTAACAAGAAAGACCATAAATCCTATGAATGTAATGCAAGAAACAGTAACAAAAATTTAAATAGTAAAGAAAAGAAAATATGGGTTCCCAAGGGAACAATCTTTTATGCTACTAACCATGAAGGACCCAAGAAGGCTTGGGTACCTAAATATAAGACTTGATCATTTTTGCAGGAGTGTCTTGCGGCCAAAAATTCAAAGCGAAAGTGGTATCTCGATAGTGGCTGCTCAAGACACATGACGGGTGACAAGGATCAATTCATCACCCTTGAAAGCAAAAGAGGAGGAGTTGTTACGTTTGGTGACAATGGCAAAGGCCAAATCATGGGGTTTGGTAATATTCAAATAACTCCCTCCACATATATTGAAAATATTTTATATGTCAATGGTTTAAAACATAATCTAATAAGTATTAGCCAATTATGTGATAAAGGTTTTAAAGTATCATTTGAAGCATCTATCTGCACTATTTCTAATCCCATTGATAATAGCATTATTTTTATTGAAAATAGAAATGGCAATGTATACTTGATTGATTTAGACAATTTGTCTACTAGTAATCATTGCTTAGTTGCTAATAATGCTAATATGAATGAGATTGGTTGGTTATGGCATCGTAGATTAGGTCATGCAAGCACACACCTAATTTCAAAATTAATAAGAATGGATTTAGTAAAAGGACTTCCACAACTAGATTTTGAAAATAATTTCTTCAATCTGATTTTGTTCTTGAGATTGTTCATTAGGAACAATTTCTTCAATCTGATTGGGAAGATTTTCTGCATCATCTTGAAGTTCCAGAATTACTCTTTGATCAATGACAGGAATTATAACTTGATCCTGATCATTGTTATAAGTAATGGTAGGAATCGAAATCGATTCTTCTTCAAAGATAATGTCTCTAACCTGATTTCTTCCCTCAAACTCTATATTCTTAAAGAACGTTGCTATTCCTGATTCGAAAATTGCTTTGGTAGTGGGATCATAAAACTTAAAACCCCTAGATCGTTCAGAGTAACCTATAAAGTAGCAACTTACAGTTCTGGAATCCATTTTCTTTTCACTTGGCCTATAAGGCCTTGCTTCAACTGGACATCCCCAAATATGCAAATGCTTTAAACTTGGTTTCTTACCCGTCCAAAGCTCATAAGGGGTATTAGTGGCTGCTTTAGTTGGTGCTCTGTTGAGAATATAGGCTGCAGTCTTAAGTGCCTCTCCCCAAAGTGACTCTGGTAAGGTTGAATGACTTATCATACTCCTTACCATATCTTTAAGAGTCTGGTTTCATCTCTCAGCAACACCATTCATGTTTGGAGAGTCTGGCATGGTGTATTGAGGGACTATACCGCATTCCTTTAGGTATTTGGCAAATGGTCCTGGACATTGTTCACCTGATCCATCATATCTGCCATAGAATTCTCCACCACGGTCAGATCTAATGGCTTTAATTTTCTTGTTAAGTTGATTTTCAACTTTAGCTTTAAAAGTTTTGAACATATCCAATGCACTGGACTTATCTTTAATGAGATACAAATAGCCAAATCTTGAGTAATCGTCTATAAACGATATGAAATATGTTTGATCATTCCAAGCAGCTGTAGGGAATGGTCCGCATATGTCTGTGTGGATGAGATCTAAGACATCCGAAGTTCTATTGGCTAGTAATCTCCTTTTGTTAGTTTGTTTCCCTTTAATGCAATTTACACAAATATTGAAGTATGTGAAATCAATAGAATCTAGAATTCCTTCTGACACAAGCCTTTCTATTCTCGTTTTAGAGATATGACCTAATCACTTGTGCCATAAGGAAGCAGAATATTCATTAACTAATTTATGTTTTGTACCTCTAAAAGAAACATGCAAAGTTTCATTAAATGGAGTAATAGTGTCAAGTATATAAAGGTTATCGTAGTAAGACAAGGAACTAGTACCAATAACAGTAGAATTTAAAGAAACACTAACTTTATTATTTCCAAAAGAACAAAAGTATCCATATTTGTCCAATGTAGAAACAGAAATTAAATTTTGTCTAAAATGACGGTACAACAAATGTGTTTCTCAATTCTAAATAATGTCATGTCTTAAGTAATAACCTAAAGGACCCTATAGCCTCCACCTCTACCGATTCTCCATTGCCCACATAGATGAATCTTTCAGCATCAATTGGCTTTTGGTAGTTCAGGCAACCCTGCATAGAAACACTTATGTGAATAGTAGCACCAGAATCTAACCACCAAGTGTTTCTAGGTACAGAAGTTAAATTAATTTCAGAACAAACCATAGTAAGAAAAGTACCTTTCTTTATACGCCATACATTGTATTTGGTACAATCCTTCTTTATGTGTCCAGATTTCTTACAGAAGAAACAACCATCCTCAGATTTCTTCTGCTTCTTTTGTGAAGGACCTTCAGCAGCCTTTTTATCCTTCTTTCTTTTCTTGCTCTTAGAGGAAGTGGCCAAATGAGCACTCTCGATTTTCTCATGCTTCAATCTCTCCTCCTCTTATACACAAAATGAAATGAGCTCATTGAGAAACAATTCTTCTGAAGGCTCTAACTTTAGTGCCTTAAGCTTAGAAGCAATGTGAGACAATTCCATAATGTAATCCCGAATGTTTCCTTTGCTTGTATACCTCATGGAAACTAAGCTTGCCAAAAGCGTGCTCGTTTCCGCCTTATCGTTTTTAGCAAAACGTTTTTCAATCTCATCAAGGAAACCTTTAGCTGTATCAATATCGGCCATAGTGCCTCGAAAAGCTTCTGGAATGCCTCTTTTGATAATCATTAGACTCATGCGATTTGAACGCTCCCATTTCTCATATTCCTGCTTGATTTCAGCAGTACTAGTTTCCGTAAGAGAAGCAGGGCGTTCAGTTCTTAATGCAAGGTCCAAGTCCATACATCCAAGAACAATCATGACATTTTCTTTCCAATCCTTGAAGTTGGTTCCATTAAGCATAGGAATCAAATTAATGCTAGCAGATATATTAGAAGCAGATAATGTAGCTGAACAAAGAACAAAACACAAAAAAAAAATTATACTCACATCATACCAAAATAAAACATTGAATTTAATTTAAATCCCATCACAAGAAATCTACACAATATTAATATCTAGTCTTTGGACACCAATATTAACTTGTAAGCGATAACTTGGTGTAGTAATCGAATACTAATAGTAAGTCAGGTCAAGCAATAGTCTTCCTTTGGGACCGACCTATTGCCCACATGGATAATCCCTATAACTATCACATATTCATTACCACATGTATGCATGCAATTTGGCCAAATTCTCACCTTCCTTTGGGACCGGTTAAGAAAATGCATAAATTACATACATACTACCTATTCAAATTTTTTCAAATAAATTAACCTACACATGAGAGCTCACTTTGGCGAGATAATGCTTCAATCAATCTATTCTAAAAATTGATATACTTTAATTAAACTCAATATTTTTTTTTGAATTATTTTCTGAATGGCAGGAATTATAGGCTATATTTAATTCATATATATATATATCATTCCCTCTCAAGGTGGGAAAAGAGAAACGGTTGGCATCTTCCTTAACAGGGCCAGGGACAGGAAGACTTCCGATTACACCTATGGCTAAGGCTATACCATGGTGCTCTCTGTCACCATTTATTCCCAACTTGGAAAGATCCCTTACTTTTATTAAATGCATTTAGAAAGCTTTGCTAAGAGGAAATAGAGGACCGTGGGATTTATTCCAAGTAAATCCGTTCTCACTCCTTTATTAAATGCATTTAGAAAGTTTTCCTCTAACGCTCGAGATTTTAAGGCCTGAGAATAATAGAGCGAGGAATTTGAAACGCCGAGCCAGTTTTTTTTTTATAAGAAGACTAATGGCAGTATCATTCCTTATTTATCCATAACAGATTCAAATAGTATGAATCAATGATGTTTATCTTATCCAATTCCTCATTTATCCATAACAGATTCAAATAGTATGAATCAATGATGTCTATCTTATCCAATTATTGACTTAATGACACCTTGCCGAATCATTCAAAGTATAACAAGATAAAACAACAGGATGGATTCGACGATATATTCATTTATTTAGATAGGCATGAACAAGAAAATAAGAATGATTTTGATATTACAATATAAGGTGGCTCTGATACCACTTGATAGAATTCGAGAAAACAGAATACGAATCCAATGCCCTAGAATCCTTATGTCAATAATATCGAAACACAATATATAATTGAGAAAGTGCGGAATTCGTACCTTGTTCTGCCATTATTAAAAATGAAGAATACTGTAACGAAATGCTCGGGCTAATTTTGGTTGGAGATAGTGCTTTCAGTTTGTCAACACAATCGCAGAACATTTTTTTTTGATAAAGATTGGAGTTATCAGAAATGCTTAAATAGGAAAACTTATCCTTTCGTAGGGACCTTTTCGAAGAGATGGGACCTTTCCAATTTTCGAATAAGCATCTCTTTACTGAAAATATACACATGACCTTTCCGAATAGGCATTTCCTATAAATCATGTTCAAACTAGGGACCATAACCATTTGACTTTATGTAATCATGTTTCTATTCAGCCCATCATAAAATTAGAGACATGTTATAGGTATGTACACATTGTGTTCATATCAAAAATTAATTCTTAATGTCTAAATAACTTTATTAGATCACCTATTGGACTAACATTATGATAATTAAATATATATATTATATATATCGATCCATATGAGTATTTTTCAACATGATGCTCTCAGTGGGACCAGCCCGGATTGGTCTGCCGCAGCTGTTGTCGGGGCCGGGTCGGATGCCACCGGCGCCGCCTCACGTTCTGGTCCCACCAGTGCTGGCCCACGTTCCGGTCCCGGGGCAATGGCCTTCTGTGCCACCAGCTCCTCCGCCACCGGGTTCCCTTCCGCCGTCGGTCCCCCTCCCATTGGGGCCTCCCCTCTCCTCGGCCCCACCTCTATTGGAATATCCTCGGCCTTTGACTTCGCTGCCGGGGCTGCTTCAACAACTGATGGAGCCGTCTCTTGGGCTGCCCGTGCTGGGGTCGGGCCAGGCATCTTCTCCCTCGGCCTCTCGGTGTCTCCGGCGGCCTGCCTCCGCTTCTTAACAGCCGCCCTCATGTAAGTCGCAGGGACCCTCATTCCTGCACGTGACAGAGAATCAGGCCAAGGTTCGTCTCCATAGGTGGGACTTTGAGACAGATCGAAGACGGGTGGGCTGCCTACAATGAACAGAAGGAGGCAATGCCAAAGAATGCTTTCCAGTTTGGTGTAAAGATGCAAGATGGACGGAAGACAAGGAAGCAAAACAAGGACCAGAAGCTGACTAATGAGCTACACAAGATCAATAAAATTCTCGCAAGGAAGAAATCAGAGAGGGAGGGCCGTGATGATACTAGGCAGTATGATGAAGAGTCAATACCTGGGAAGAAGCTTCGGATTTAAAGCTTTGTTTTTTTAGGTGGAAAAGTAAAATCACTAATATAATGTCTGAATTCGGAGCTAAAAGAGAAGATTAATGTAGCTTATTTCGCAAATCCTTTGCATGGTTCAGTTTGCTCAGAAGCTTATGTTGCTGCTTGTACATGCTTGAATCCAACTACTTAGACATCGGCAATTATTATATAGAGATTTAGGAGAAAAAAATGCCCATTATGTTGAAGGGTACCTGAACTTTTACTATAGCATGTGTGGTAGAATAGAACAGGGAAGTCGGGACTATACTTGAAACTTCTTTTAATATTATATTTCTTGTGTCCATTTAAGACATTTTTTACATCATTAGAAATCTGTCATGCGGGATGCGTTCGGCGCTTAACAAAATTGTCCTAGTATCAAAGTTATTGTATAGGACTAAATATATTTATTAGGACTCTATTTCTATTGATTCATTAACTAGTCTCCTCATCAAATTTTGGAGCAGTTCGAGTATTATAATACTATAGCATGTGTGGAATATGATCATTCATCAAATTAAGCTATTGATCAGTTAGTAGCGGGAAGTAACCTGTTCTAGTGTTAATAAAGTTGCTCGTCATTGCATAAGTATTTTTGTTACATCATGTGGTTTCATCTTTTATTTTATGATAAATTTTGTAGTGCTTTTGTTGGTTTATAGGATGGTGTTGTAAATAATAGTAACTCTAAAGATATAAGAGCATCATATAAAAGTATAAAGTCATTGTAAAATAGCATCGAAGGATTCAAACTTAAGCTTTGGTTTTTTTATAAAATTATTAAAAAAATATGATAATTGAACCTTTATTTCATAGATAGAAATGAATGAATTATTGAAATATTTATTTAATTATATATATATATATTTATCAGACTGATTATTTTGAGAAATCCGTTGAATTTTCTGTGATGGCCACGTTGTATACGCGAAGGTGTCACAACGATGTAATCCAAAGCAGTCATTGGGTTTTTGTTTTTCTTAGCCTGTTAATTATTGACTTCCCAAGTCGCTCAAATTTGTTGTGTAAATCTGAACGGCTGTTAGTTTGCATCGTACTAAAATCTCTGACTCAAAGAAAACAAAGTTATTATTTGGTATCCTGAAATCTACATGCATTATCTTGCTTTTACTCTTCGCCGCATCTCCATCACCCTCCTAATTTGATTATTCTAACATAATTTTTAATTATAAAAATAAAAAATCACCTTCCTAATTTGATTATTCTAACATAATTTGTAATTATAAAAATAAAAATTAAAAAAAGATAGTTCAATTTCTTCCAATATCTTAATATCTAAATTCAAAAATCCAATATGTAATATTTTGATGATGATATCGTATCACGCATAAATTATAATTAAAAAAAATATTGTTAAGAGAGCATGTAACGTCCAATGATCAAAGTTACATAAGTATATAGAAAATACAAGTTTCGAAGTTCAAAATTGAATTTTATAATTTAGTATATGATAACAACTTACAACTAATGCATTTCATAACTGTAGCATGAGACATATGAATTGCATGTTAAAATCAGCTATTTCTTCTTGGGTTTCAATTCCCTTTTTAGAGATGTTACCTTTTTTTTTTTTAATATATATGCCAAGAGGTCTTGCCGTATGGTACTTGCCCATCACTTCAATATTAGTGGGCCAAATTCTTTGTACATCAAAGCCCAATACTGAGATTAACGTAGCGTCATTGTGGCACGTTGGGGCTCCAGTCAGATCTTTCATGAATATTGAATGGTTCTATGTATGCACGACCGTCCAAATTTTCCAAAGCCATGTAACAATAATGCAAAGTTGATAGAACAAATGCCCCTAATTCCGGCTGCAATGAGAGATCGAGGCCTAGTCTCTTTCTATGGTGGTAAGAAGAAGAGGTGACCTCTTGAACATTATTACCATGGCTCAAGGTAAGGAAATTAAATTATGAAGTTCACTTAATGTTTGAAATTTGATATCTACCCGTCTGCGTCATTGGAGAGAGTTTGAAAATATTAGTTAATTTCCTTGTAATTTCAAAAGAAAAACGAAAAGTGTTTCAAAAATCTGCTGTCTTTCATATAAAATGTTATGGTTTTCAATAACTTCCAAGAAATTTAAGAAAATATCTTGCCTGCCCCAAAACCTTAAAACTTGCTCAAGATGTGGATTTTTCTAAGCTATTAGAGGCAAAGCCGGCAATCTCACCATTAATAAACCACTGACCTGCCTTGTTTGGCACCAAAAAAAAAATAATATTTGTACTTGTTCGATCAGTGGATCATCCAAATAAAATGGCACAGCTTATCTTACCTAAACAAATATGTTGAATGTGAGCATCATCGAAAATCTTACATGGAGAACATTCACTGTCTTAGCTCCAACGTTTCTACCTATAAAAAATTGGATACATCTATTATGGCACGATATATTTTTTTTTTTTTGGTACAAGCGAGTGATCACACCAGTCTTGATTGAGTCAAACCCGATATATCAGAGTACAAAATTTAAGAAAGTAATTATAGGCATGGATCACCGGCATCCAGCACCACGGTCTGAAGTGATGGACAACTCGGGCAGCAACCAATCAGCCGCTGAATTAGCTTCTCGGTAAGTATGCTGAATCTGGACTGGACTGTATCAGCCTGAAGAAGCATATACCGAATGTCGCATATCAAAGAGTTGGTAAACATAGAGTCGCTCAGTTACTGTCGGAGCTAGCGAACCACAGTGATAGAGTCGCCCTCAATGATCAGCCTGCAAATGCCTAAGCTACGTATAGCATAGGAGATGCCAGCTCACGCAGCATATAGTTCAGCAGCCGGCACAGAAAGGTCAAGAAGGCCAAAACCATCAGCCGCCATCAATGATCCATCAAACCCACGGATCACAAAAGTTGAACCAGCCAAACGACCTCGAACATTGCCATCAAAATTGACTTTAACAAGCCCTAGTGGAGGGGGTTCCCAAGAAATGAAGATCGTAGACTGGTACGCTGCAAAGGCAGCAGGGAAATCCCAAATGCTAGGGCTATCAGAGTCAAGGGCTGACTGATGAAGTTTGTACTCGGCAGAAAGGAACAAAGATGTCCTGACAATTCTGTGAGGAGGGTCAATGACATTAGGGAAGATAAGTCGATTTCGAAACAATCAGAGCTGATAAGCAATATAAGCAGTCAAGGAACTAGACCGATCGAAGTCCCTTCTCATATCCCATCGAATCAACGTCAGAAAGAAGGTGCAACACTGGGCACTACTCTCACCCTACGGACGAGAATAGTTTAATCTTATTAAATCAAGTCATAAGTGTATACGGGCTTGAAGATTAGTTTAATCTTATTAAATTAGTTTATAAAATTTTTTATTAAGTTTAGATCTGACCCACTTTATGAATATATTTAAATCTTAATTTTTAAAATTTGAATGAAATAGAATATATATTTTTTTAAATAACTTCACTTTTTTTCTTTCTTTGTTTCTTCTCTCCTCCTTGCATAGGCTTACGGCTTCGTGCGCTGGATGGATTCGTGATCCAGCGGGAAAGGCACGGAGCGTCTCTTGGAAGCGGACGCGATCTCCCAGGAAGCATCGCGTGAAGACAATGGCATGAGGGAAGGGGGGCTACGTGTCCTAGGAACCGATGGTCTCTTCGAGCCACGCTGGGATCTTTGGAGACTTTGTGGAACGAAGCGAAAGAAAGGCATGCGTTCCATCCAGCCAGGAGAAGAAGCGTGGGTTCCATCCAAGAGAAAAAGCAAAAAGGTCCAAGCCAAAGGAGAAAGTCAAACTTTGGTCAACCGTTTTGGGGCTTGGAAGAAATCCAAGTAGGCTTGTGTCCCACGTGAAGCTCTCGTACATCAAGAGGCACGGTGGGGATTAAAGGATTAAAATTAAATCTGAAAGATTAAAGGGTTGTGGCGACTTGAATATGAAGCAAGGGATTCAAGAACGATAAACCTGTTTGGTAAAAGCCCAAGATACTTCTTCAGCAAAATTGATTCCATTATTGTTCATCGAGTTCTAAACCCTAACCGTTGATATCAGAACCTGATTTAGAAAGGAGTAATTTGGAAATCTTCAAGGAATTGAAATAATTTCAACAAGGCCTCATAAGGTACCTCTTAATTTTTTAAAATTTATTTTTTATGCTATTTTTTTTTAAGATTTCGCTATGGATAGTAGCATAAAAATATTTTAAAAAATTTAATGGAAAGAAAAGTTTCTCCATATGAAAAGTTTGGGTAGAGGACCTCCTTGTGTAGCAGGTTTTAGATCTGGCTTTGAAGGAAAGGCCAGATAGGTTGACAGATAAGCAGTGGATGTCATTGGAGAAGAAAACGTGTTCAGTCATCAGAGGATATCTGGCAGATTCAATCCTTTATTCAGTACTGGAGGAGAAGACTTTGAAGAGAATATTGTCGAAATTGCAAGCCCTCTATATGGGAAAGAATATGTGCAACAAGTTGATGTTGAAGAAGCCCTCTACAACCTTCGGATGTCAAAGGGTAGAGATGTGTTAGGCCACATCTAGGTGTTTGACCAGATGAGCAATGAATTGCTGAATGTCGGGGTCAAGATGGAGGAGAAAGATAAAGCACTTTTGCTATTGTGTTCACTGCCCATATCATATGATTCATTGGTCACGACGCTACTATATAGGAAGGAGACATTATTTTATGAAGATATTGTCTCAGTACTTCGGACGAATGAGTAGAGGAAGAAGATGACCAAGGAAGCTGTTCCTCAAGAGGGTCTATCAATTAGGGAAGGGTTAGGCAGAGCAGGGAGAGGAGCAAGCCTAGGGGACGGTTAAGGTCCAAGGAGGCTAAGTGCTATAAGTGTAGTGGGGTAGGATATTTCAAGAGGGATTATTCTAAGAGAAAAAATCAGAAGAAAATAAAGGGAGGATCTGAATTTGTGAGTACAGTTGCAGGCCAGAAGGTAGAGGATAATCTCTTGGTGGTATCAGATGGTCATAGGTATAGCACAGAGATATGGACCTTGGATTCAGCCTGTTCTCATCATTTCACTCCCAACCGATCACGGTTCAGTACTTACACAGAGGTTGATGAGGGGTGTATGACTCTTGGAGATGATCACCCTTGTAAGGTGGTAGGGATTGGCACAGTAAGAGTGAGGATATTTGATGGCATGGTGCGCACTCTTACCAGCGTAAAGTATGTCCTAGAACTCAAGAAAAATTCGGTATCACTGGGGTACTTGGAGGGGATTGGATACATCTTCAACAGTCATGCCAGAAGTGAAGTTCTGAACATTTCTAATGGAGCTATGGTGGTGATGAGAGGGAGAAGGCTGGAGAACAACTGTAACATCCTAAAAATCTTATAATTTTGGTAATATTAATGGCATTTTTATTTATAATGAAAGTTGGATGGTTTCAATGACTTGTGAGTGTGTTGGCCGCTCGATAAATGTAAAATGAAAAAGTTTATGGTGTAAATGAGTATATTCCTGTGTACCAATGAGTTGGATTGGATTTAAGAATTTGAGATATTTGAGTTTTAATAGGCTTAAATCACAAGAAAAATCAAGTCGACTCTGATTGGTGAGGAGCGACTCTGGCATGGTTTAGAACTTGGCACACTTTATAGTCAACTCCTAAAGAAGGTGGAGTCGACTCTAATTGAAAAATAGAGAAATAACAATTATGCTTCATATTAGAGCTGTCTTCCAATTTTGTTAGAGCCGACTTTAAGTTTTGCTGGAGCCGACTCTAAATTTGCTAGAGCCGACTCTAAGACAACAGATTTTCTGGGTTAAATCTTTAAAATTCTATATTTATACTATTTTAAGTCTAATTTGAGTGCTGTTTGAACCATTGAATTTTTAAAATCGAGCTCCTCAAGTTGACAAGGTCTTTTCTTAGAAATATTGCATAAAAGTATCAATTTTAAGTGAATAACGATAATCTGGTCTATAAATGGATTAAAAAAATATATGTTCAAGGGCAAAATGGAAAAGGCTCCGATGTCAATTGCTAATTATGCTAAGGGCAATTTGAAAAATAAAATCTAAGGGCAAAATATCGTAATTATGAGTGAGCCACGTGTTTTCAAACAAGCATGCGTTAAAAGTGTTTCAGGGTAAAATGGGAATTTGGCATGCCTTAGCCTCTAAGTTATCCATGACTTGGTCCCTAAGTCACTAGAGAAAAAGGGAAACATGGTTTCAGCTAGAGAAAAGAAAGAAAGAAAGAAAAGATAAATAGAAAGAAGAAGAAAAAGAAGAAAGAAAAAGGAAGGAAAAGGGAAGCTTGGGGTTTGTGTTTAACTCCAGGTAAGCTATAGCTTTCCTAGATCTTGCATGACTTTAAATTTTCTTAGATTCTTGTATTTTGAGGTAATAATAGAAATAATCTTGAGTAGAGAAAGGATGAAAGAAAATAATGAGATATCAGAGGTTATATCATGTATGCATGCATGGTTTTGAAGGAAAACCTCGTGTGCAGGTAACCCTAATAGCTATCGTGTCTGTATATTGAAGTAGGTCAAGAGGGTTATTCTAAAAAGTCGGAATACTAGAGTTGAGTGCCAGTTGAAAGAGTAACCTGCTAAGGTGAGTGGATTTCTCATCTAGCAATGAACAGTTATTTTGAGCAAGTATAGTATTATTAATACATAGCTGTATATATTATGTTAGTGGAGTATTATGTATATTTTAAATCTGAGAAATGAGAACCAAGTATACGATATTTGATGTACAAGCTTTTATCCACGAGTCTTTGAGCATGGGTTTTATTATATGAAACTAAAGCATAAGTTTAAGCTGAAAAGTAAAGTATGAGTTCGGAATATGAGTTTTAAACAAAGAAAAAAGCATGGTTTTTGATATATGGATTTTTGATGCATACATGGCATATTTGCATAATAAAGCTTCTCAGATAAAATATTTTGATGCATGTATCATACTGAGCATCAAGCAGCTATGGGGCTGATCACCCTTCAGACTGTACTGTAGCATGAGATTTGCATACTACTATTGATCCAGCACCTCCTTGCGATTCGATCGTACGATGAACCTGAGATCAAGGGTGAGTGCACATTGACCAGGCTAGTGGGGCAGGTTGTAGTAGCCCATAGGGGCAAGAATCATAGCTCAGTGGAGCTGGTTACTATATAGCCTGGGGCAGAGATGAAACCCAAGATTCCAGGGTTAAGGATCAAAGTACTTTGGATGAACCACATGGGTAAGGGGTGCTATTTGTACGGGATCCTATTGCTAGTCATGCACCCAATGAGAGTACACCTGCAGGAGGGCGACTATAGGGTGGTATCTCAGAGGCATTTTACACACAGTCCAGCATCATGAGATTTAAAAGTTTATATTGTGATTTAAAAAGGGCCAATGTGCCAAGTATTTATTAGGATGCATTTTTAAGTGTGTGCCATTTATGATAATCCATTGGAGTTTCCTAGGTCTTTATGGAGCGCTATATAATGGCTAGGAGAACCCCATCCATTACGCAGGTGTGCAAGTTTGTTACTGGTGGCCCCTATAGGATAGGGGTGCCAATAAGTTTTGGTATCAGAGCCCTAGGTTATTAGGTCCTAGAGGAAATAAGTATGAGTATGAGTTTAAGATGATTGAATGATTATGATTATAGTTATTGAATGATAAACTGATGCAATGAATATTGTCTTTTAGGACTACAAAGGCAGCTAGAGAGACAGAGCAGTCCTCAGGCAGGGGTAGAAGCAGAGGTCAGAGTAGACTCAGAAGGCTAGTTAAAGGTTGATCAAGTAGAATGACTTCTAGAGATTCCACCGAGCCCATATCTAATGAGGCTAGGGTGGGGGTATCTTCAGAACAGATGCTGGAGTCTTCTTCACAGTCTGCTACCCCTGTGCCAGTGGATCCATCTCAGGCACAGACTCAGGGGCCCAGTATGCTAGAGCTAGTGGGCATGATTACTCAGGCTATGGTAGCAGCTGTGGGTGCTAGTTCCAGCCTTCCAGCTAAAAACTTGAAGGTTGAGAGAAATGTGGAAAGAGTTAGAAAGTTGGGGGCTTTGGAGTTTCAGGGAACTACTGATCCTCTTCAGGCCGGAGCATGGCTGCAGAGAGTAGAGAGGGTCTTTGATGTGATGGGATGCTCAGCAGAGCAGAGGTTGAGTATTGCCACCTTTTTGCTGGAGGGTAGAGCCCAGAGCTAGTAGATCTCTGTTTCTAGCAGGCAGCCCAAGGGAGTGGAGTTGTCATGGGAAGATTTTAGAAGAGAATTTCATCAGCAATATTATTCTGAATTTATAGGGATCAGAAGAGGAGGGATTTCCTTAGTCTGACCCAAGGGAGGATGTCTGTGGCAGATTATGAAGCCACTTTTGTTGAGTTATCTCAGTTTGCTGGGGCCTTATGGCTAATGAGAGGGAGAGTGCCGACTATTTCAAGATGGATCAGGGAGCACTCAGAGCCAAGAAGATTAAAAAAGAATATATGAATAGGAGGCTGGATAGAATGAAAAGAAGTGCTCCTAGTTATCCTTCTGCTCCAGAAGGGACTCGGCCATTTAAGAAACCCCAGAGGGCTAGACAGTTTCATTCTAATTTTAGAGCCCCTGGTGATATGGGCAGGGATCAATATTTGTGTCAACATCTAGCCCAGCCCAAAGGAAGCCTTATGGGGGTGTGCCTCAGGTTGCCACCAGTAGGGTGTCTGGTGCTGTAGGGGAGTAGGATCGTCCTTCTGGTGGAGAAAGAAATATACCTTCATGTAATGTATGTGTGAGACTTCATTTGGGAGAGTGTAAGAGGGGCAATAGAGGATGTTATATTTGTGGTGATCTAGGTTATCTGAAGAGAGATTGCCCTAGGAGAGGGCAGCATACTGATGGGCTTCCCCAGGGGCCAGTAATACCAAGGGGATAGCCTGATCGAAGGGGTGATAGTGGTGTTGCAGCTTTAGCCAGTCAAATGGGCCTAATGTTAATCAGGCAGGAGGGTCATCCGTGTTCCAAGGGCCGAGGACAGAGTATTTGCAGAGTATTTGCAATGACCAGGCAGGAGGCCCAGTTTGATCCTGATGTGGTGACAGGTATGCTACCCATCGATAATCATGATGCTTATATTTTGATTGATTCTGGATCTACACATTCATTCATCTCATTTAAGTTTGTTAAGCATCTAGATAGAGATGTGGGCCAGTTGGGTAGCCAGTTGGTAGTATCTATGCTCGTAGGGAGGCCTTTTATAACAGACCAGTGTATAGAGGCTGTGATATTTTTGTGAAGGATCAAAAATTAGCAGCAGATTTGATTCTTTTAGTTTGAAAGAGTTTGATGCCATCCTGGTAATGGATTGGCTATCTGTGCATAGAGCCAAAGTAGATTGCTTGAGAAAGGAGGTGGGATTACAGACTTTTGATGGTAGAAAGCTCTGTTTCATTGGTGATAGGAGGGAATTGCCCTCAGGAGTGATTTTAGCTTTGTCGGCCAATAAAATGCTAGCAAAGAGATGTAAAGCCTTCCTAGCTTGTGCGGTGAGCCTAGAAGGCAATGGTCTAGAGTGGCGGATATCCTTGTGGTAAGGAATTTTTCAGATATATTTCCTGAGGAGCTGCTAGGGTTATCTCCTGATAGAGATATTGATTTCAGTATAGATCTTGTTCTAGATACTAGATCAATAGCCAGGGCACCTTATAGATGTTGGGAATTATGTATACAAGATATGAATCTAATTCATATAAACATTGCGGAATGTATAAAATAAAATTCCCAGATGCCCAGGATCCTTAGGAATATTCATTAAATCTTAAATAAAATCTAATTTTATTCATACCTGAGTCCTTTATCGATGTAGATGAGGATGAAACCGGTTAATCCTTTGCCACTAGCCATCCATGTGTCTGGCCTCTAATGGTGATCCACGCGGAGAAGAAGGGATGAAGACCTCCAAGGTATGAAGATGACACTACAGGAGAGAGAGAGGGGTGCTAGCGCCTCTTGAATCCCCTTATAGAAATACAGAAGATATTTTCAAGAAAGATCTAATCTTTTTCTTCTCTTGCTCATCCTTCCTAGTTGAAAGGAACCAAATTTATAGGGTGAAAAGGAGACATTCCAAGGGAGAAGAAGAGACCTCTCTTCATGGCATGGTAACGTCATGGTAACTTTAATCCGAAGAAACTCTCATTTTCATGGTAACATTAATCCAAGGAAACGGAAGAAACTCCCATTCTCATGGTAACGTTAATCCAAGTGTCACAATCTCAGCCTTTGAAATTAGGAGTACTCATAACTACATGCCCCAATTTGTATGTGTTCATCATCAAACCGTAGAGATTCATCATGCCTCATCCCATGGGCATGATTCCATCTTCACATGGCTGAGATTGGCCATCCATACCCAAATAATCAGAGCCATCCATCATATGGATCAAGTGATATTTGAGTATCCAATTATTTGTTTATCAGATGCACAAATAATTTCTCCTTAACATTCCTTCTACTATAATGGATCATATCCATTATTATTTTATCTTCTTTAAATTGGGTCTCACCCAATTATATAATTGATCATTTTATCTGAATTAAATCTAATTTAATTCTCATTTTAATTCATCCAAAATTCTCCTTAATGCGTGTGACCCATTAGGCCCTTTAACATGTTGGCAATAATCATGTCCTAATCTTAGACCCTAGGAATGATTGGACAACTCTTTGTCCAAGTTAATAACATGATTATAGATCATGAAAGGCCTCTAGCAAAGCATCATGACCACCCAACTGCCAAAGGTTTTGTTGACGTGACCATCAACACCTGTCCATGAACGGTTACTGTATGATCAAATCCTTTCGTCACATATCCCAGATCAATTAGTGGTATGGAATGTGTCAACCCTGTAATTGATCTTTGTTTACTTGATCTCAGAAAAATGGACTCATATGAATTAGAACTTCGAAACCATTTCGAATTCCAACTCAACCTTGCAAGGATTTAATAGTCAATTTAATCCATCAAGTGGCCGTAGGATATAACCCTTTCTATCAAGGGAGACGAATCCTGTCTTGATCAAACACCATCTTCATGTGCTTCTTGTCCTACCCAATCGACACCATATTTGCCACCCATGGTTGGAGCGACGTTTGGATGCCGTCAAAGCATGACATTCAACACATGAGATGCAATAAAGATCTCAAGTCAAAGGATCACTCACACCACCGTCATTAGAGATCAACCATGACACTATATAGAATATCCATATTGGATCTCTGTACGGGTCATCCAATGCATCGTTACAATAACGAGCATCCATACACCTATTCAAGTATCTTCATACTTCAGCTTGTGAAATCAGCTGCTCACCCCAAGGGTGAGGATATGCAATGTGTGCTAGTCTCACGGTGTTCAATGGTGTCCAATCCCATCTACACATCGACTAGGGAAGTTTAAAGAATCGAACCATAATGCAATTTGAATCTCACAATTTGTAATCTCTATTACAAATTCATATGCACGGTTCACATTCTTTTGGACTTTATCTCACAGACAAATACATCAAATAAAAGACATCTGGATTGATAAAGAAACCATTTTATTTGTATTCATAGAATGTATACAGCATTCAATCCAATTGGATCTAGGGCATACACTAACAATCTCCCACTTGCACTAGAGCCATTCACCATGTATTTAATACCAAGTGACTTAACATGATTATCATACTTCTGCTGCGGTAGGGCTTTAGTGAGCGGATCAGCTACATTCTCCTCAGTGGGGACTCGTTCTATTTTTACATCATTTCTACCAATAATCTCTCTAATTACATGGTATCTCCTGAGTACATGTTTGGACCTCTGATGAGACCTTGGCTCCTTAGCTTGTGCAATAGCTCCATTGTTATCACAATACAAATGTACTGGATCAGCAATGCTTGGAACCACACCAAGTTCAGTGATGAACTTTTTGATCCAAACTGCTTCTTTGGCTGCATCTGATGCTGCGATGTACTTGGCTTCGGTCGTAGAGTCGGCAGTCATCTCCTGCTTGGAACTTTTTCAGCTGACTCCACCGCCATTGAGTGTAAAGACATAGCCTGATTGAGATTTATAATCATCTTTATTAGACTGAAAACTAGAATCCGTATAACCCTGAACTATGAGTTCGGGTCCTCCATAAACTAAGAACATATCCTTAGTCCTTCGTAAGTACTTAAGGATATTCTTGACGGCCATCCAATGTTTCTCACCAGGGTTTGCCTAGTATCTACTAGTGATACTCAATGCATAAGAAACATCAGGTCTCGTACATAACATCGCATACATGATGGATCCGATTGCTGAGGCATATGGAATCCTATTCATGTGCTCTCTCTCCATTTGGGTCTTAGAACTCATGTCCTTGGAGAGATATATCTCATGCGATACTAGCAAGAATCCCTTCTTGGATCCCTCCATGCTAAACATTTTTAGCACTTTATCTATATACGTTGATTGGGACAATCCAAGCAACCTCCTAAATCTATCTCTATAGATCTTAATACCCAGTATGTAGGCTGCTTCTCCCAAATCTTTCATGGAGAACTTGCTGGACAACCATTCCTTCACTTCTTGCAGCAAGGATACATTATTTCCTATCAATAATATATCATCTACATATAATATCAGGAAAACAATAACACTCCCACTAACCTTCTTATATACACATGGATCATCCTCGTTTTAAATAAAATCAAACTTTTGATTGTTTCATCAAAACGATGTTCCAACTTCTAGAGGCTTGCTTAAGTCCATAAATGGACCTTTGTAGCTTGCATACCTTTTGAGAATCAATGGACTCAAAACCCCAGGTTGTGTCATATACACATCCTCCACTAAATCACCATTTAGGAAGGCGGTCTTGACATCCATTTGCCATATCTCATAATCGTAATAGGCTGCAATCGCAAGCAAAATCCTTATGGACTTAAGCATGGCTACGGGCGAAAAGGTTTCATCAAAGTCAACACCTTGCCTTTGCTTGTAACCTTTTGCAACTAGCCTCACCTTATAGGTAATCACATTACCATCCATGTCTATCTTCTTCTTGAAGACCCATTTGCACCCAATGGGTTTTATTCCTTCAGGTGGATCAACCAAAGTCCATACTCGGTTGTCGTACAAGGAGTCCATTTCAGACTTCATGGCTTCAAGCCATCTCTTGGAGTTAATGTCACATATTGCTTCCTCGTAGTTAGTAGGCTCATCATCTTCTATAAGAAATCCATATCTCTCAGGAATATGATGTGTTCTACTAGACCTACGTAGCTGATGTGTACTTGGAGCTACCTGTGGCTCCACTATTTTGATAGAGGCTCATGTAAATGTTGCCTGAATGTGAGTTGAGTCTCCTACTCAACTCCACTACATTGACATTTGCTCCATGTCATCTAATCGGTCTGTGTCAATTTATGGTTCTTGAGTTTTACTAATCTCAATATTTCTTCCACTGTCGTTTCTTAGAAAAATCTCATTCTCTAGGAATATGGCATTCCTTGAGACAAAAACCTTTTGCTCGAGTGGATGGTAAAAGTAGTATCCTTTTGCTTCTTTAGGATATCCCACAAAATTACACTTGTCGGATCTAACTCCCAGCTTGTCTGACTCATTACGCTTTACATAAGCGTAGCAACCCCAAATCCTTAGATGACTAAGGGTTGGTTTCTTTCCACACCATATCTCATAGGGAGTAACTGACCGACTTAGATGGAACTCGGTTTAGAGTGTATTCGGTTGTGTGTAGGGCATAACCCCAAAACATTTTTGGAAGATTTGCAAGGCTCATCATTGATCGCACCATATCTAATAATGTGTGATTTCTCCTTTCTGATACACCATTATGCTGTGGCGTACCAGGAGGAGTCCACTGAGAGAGAATCCCATTCTCTTTCAAATATTCTAAGAACTCATGGCTTAAGTATTCCCCACCTCGATCTGATTGAAGTATCTTAATACTTTTGCCACTTTGTTTTTCTACCTCGGATCTGAATTCTTTGAACTTTTCAAAGGCTTCAGATTTGTGCTTCATCAGATATACATAACCATACATGCTATGATCATCTATAAATGTGATGAAGTAAGAAAAACCTCCTATTGCTTGAATATTAATGGGACCACATACATCCGAATGTACTAGTCCTAAACATTCAGTTGCTCGCTCACCCCTTTTTGTAAAGGATGACTTAGTCATTTTGCCACGTAAGCATGACTCATATTCCTCAAACGATTCCCAATCGAATGAGCCCAAGTAGCCATCCTTATGTAACTTGGTTAAACGTGTTTCATTTACATGGCCTAAATGACAGTGCCATAGGAATGAGTTTTTAGAATTATTTGATTTTAATTTCTTAGTTTCTATATTGAGAATAGGGCATTGTAAATTCAAAACATAAATCCCGTTGAACATTTCAGCAGAACCAAAGAACATTTCATTTTTAAAAATTGAAATTCCTTTATTTCCAATTTCAAATGTATATCCATCATTTACAAGACATGAAATGAAAATAATGTTCTTTGTTATGTTTGGAACATAGTAACAATTATTAAGCTCCATTACAAGCCCAGTGGGCAAAGACAAAGAACAAGATCCTATAGCTAAAGCAGCAACCTTTGCTCCATTTTCCATGCGCAGGATCACTTCATCTTTTTTCAGCTTTCTACTACTTCTTATCATTTGCATATTAATACAAATATGAGATCCACAACCGGTATCCAATACCCAAGTGGAATAAGAAGTAACAGAAGAAAACATCTCAATCATAAATATACCTGATATAGAAGCATCTGTATGTTTCTTTTCTTTCAAGCTAGTCAGATAAGCCTTGCAGTTTCGCTTCCAGTGCCCTTCCTTGCCACAGAAGTGACACTTCTCCTTAGCTACTTTATTTTTCTTAATGCCCTTATTTGGTTTAGTCGCCTTGGCCTTTTGGACCTTATTCTTCTTTGGCCACTTCTTACGAGCACCAGAAGACTCTACGACCATAACCTGCCCCTTTTCTTTCTTAATGTTGGGCTCGGCATTTGTCAGCATATTCGCGAGCTCAGATAGAGATGTCTCTAGCTTATTCATGTTAAAATTAAGAACAAACTGCGAATAGCTGGAAGGTAATGACTGTAGAACCAAGTCAATACTTAGTTCATGATCCATCACAAAACCCAATCGTGCCAACTTCTCAATCAGATTGATCACTTTTAGTACGTGGGCACCCACTGATGAATCCTCAGTCATTTTGCGCTGAAACAGCTCTTTAGAAGTTTAAAACCTCTCATATTGAGACTGTGCACCAAATAACTCTTGCAAGTGCATCAAAGTCTCCTGAGCATTTATATGCTCATGTTGTTTCTAAAGATTAGGTGATGTCGAGGCCAACATCAAACATGTGGCCATGTCTTCAGCATCTTTATACCGGTTGTATGCCACATGAACCTCAGTCAAAGCATCCGCTGGTGGGACCTCTGGTGCAACCTCATCTAGGACAAAAAGAATTTTCTCGGATCGAAGAATGATCCTTACATTCCTTAGCGAATCAGGGAAGTTGATGTTGGGAATTGTATCCTAAAGCCAATCATTTGATGATTGTGCTGATGTAAATTGTATATAAATTGAGATATTAATAAAAGTTATTTGGCAGTTTATTCATTACAAGAACATCTTCTTAATACTTCTGAAAGTAATGAAGCCCTTAGGATCTTCCTCATGATAAAGGAGGATTTATCTTAGAAGGTCCTTAAAAGAGTTCGCGACCAAATGATATACTATGACAGGGCCATAGTACTATCAATTATAGGACGTTGTATATCATATTTGTTGGTTATCCTCTTAACCAAGGAGTGTAGAGACACTGGTATGACATACAGGTGAAAGTGTAGGAGTACATTTCACCGAACGTGACTCATTTCCGGATACTCTGCTATCAAGAGTTAATCCGAGAAGATATAGCTATAAGTATCCTTCAGACCTGAAGATCACAACAAGTGGCTTACAAGCAACTCATTGTACTTAGGTGCCGGACCACCTGAATTTCTAATCCAGCTATGAAAGGTTACTGGGTGCAGTCAAGTACTTATGGTAGTCAGTTGTGGATCAAGATAGAATTTGACCTATCCCATTAAAAGGAGAAGTGCTTGTGTTTCAATTTAGCAAGACCTTGGCCAAGGCACTTTATGTGAAAGTCACATGATCACTAAAGTTGAAATCACTTTATGGATTTGCTATTTAGAGTTGACAGGCTCTTAAGCCATCCTTAGCATTTGTGGTCAAGAGGATGAATTATACGGTAACTGTTTCTTAGGGTTCTTGGAGTTTGCTCGGCAACTCTTCGACCTATCCGGACGTCGGGTTCCATTGCTAGATGGGCACATTAATTAGTATAGAAAGTTGTTTCTATGCTACCGGCTTAGGTTCGAACCTAGAGAGTCACACGCATAGAAGTTTCCTAGGATGATCTATTTGCTGATCAACAATTGAGAATCGTATATGATTTAATTAATCAATTTGATTGATTGAATTATCTCAATTGGATTAAGTACAATTGAATAAGATTCAATTTGGTTTAAGTCTATTAGAAGGACAAGTCAATTTCAAATATTGATTTGAAATTAGACTTGATTTGAATTTAAATAGATTCAGGACTAGCCAAATTTGATTTGGGCTTGGACCATGATCTATGTGGGTTAAGTCAAATAAATTCAGATCAGAACTCAAACCTCTCAAATATGGATCTCATATGATGAGATAGCTAAAATCTCATCTCATGAGATAGAATTTAATGCATGACATTTATTTACCGAACGTCGGATTTATCCCTCGTCTCTTTGGTTTTCTCCGAACGACGGAACTAAACCAAACGCCGCGACTCCTTGGTTTTCTCCGAACGTCGGAATTAAATCAAGCACCGCACCTTCGGTGTCTCTTCGCTTTTGCCAAACGATGGATTCTTAAATGTCAGAATTAAATGTCAAGGCTAAATCTAGACTATAAATAGAGGGCATTCCCTCACCAGAGAACACAGAATAAAAATAGAACAACAATACACGATTTGTCGTGGATTGTAATTCTAAATTATCGTGGATTGTAATTCTAAAATGTTAGAATAGAAAATCCTGGTGATTCTAGTGTTAGCGGAAGCCTGGTGGATCTTGGAGGAATATTCAAGTGAGAGGATTCAAGATCAGCAAAGCTATTTTTCCGCGAGCTAGCACTTCCAGAAATCTGATCATTCGGGGCTTCGCATGAACGATACTAGAGGTCGGACGATTGAACGGCTGTAGAGCAATAAGGATTTACCTACTGTTCTTAAGGTAAGTGATTTGATCCCTAGATCTTAAGGCAGGCTTCAAGATAATAGTGTGACTAGTCATCTTGAAGATCAAGATATGATCTTGATGTTTTTATATGCATATTTTAGATCAAACGACCCTGAATATATAGGCAAAGATATGATCTTGATGCATATTAAATAGATTAATATGTAATCTTTTAATTTCTGCAATGATAATAGTTATCAAATTTTAAAAATATGCATGCCTCGGAGACTATTTCTCCCTATAGTTGAGTCCAGTCAATTTGTTGGATTCTAAAATATTCCTAAGGTTGATGTTTACACTCATGGTCTAAAATATTCCTAAGGTTGATGTTTACACTCATGGTTTCTCTGATAACCTACATAAAATTAGAACAAGTCAATTATTATGAATACTAATCACCAACTTAATATGGTAATTCTAGATTTTTAATTAAGTTAGTTTCTTCCACTATTTATCAAGGTTAATAGCACTCTCTATTAATCTCAAGAAATTGGCATTCAATTTCCTTAGTGGGCTAGGATCCTCATTTGAATTACCTTGACCTTGGCTTTGGCACAACAAATCTCAGTAAGCCAAATTTGGTAGATTATCATCAATCACATCTAATGTGACTCCTAGATCATTTAGAGGACATTGCCTTGTCAATTACATCCATATGTGATCACCCTAAAGTTTGCCTCTAGTTTAGACTGACCCTGACTTTAGCCAATTATGCCAGCTAATCTAGTTAAGTCAACCCATTGTTCCACAATCAACTCCTCATAAGTACACTCGACCTGGCTTTGGTACGACAAATCTCATGACCTAATGATTTTGTATCATGTAAACAATGGAAGGCTTATGACTTAATATTCGTGGAGGGATTTAGCGTATATAGGTCCCATCTACATCTACAACATTTGTACTATGCTAGGTTATATATCCTATACGTAGATTTTAGATTAATCTCAATTAACCTTAATTTCATAAGATCCAATCTATGATTGGGACTCCTAATCAAATTAAGATCCTGATCACTATCTAATTTAGGAACCCTAATTATGTGACCAAATCAATTGCTACCATCCTGATCAACCTTAATTGATTTAATCAATTAAGAGCTTTCCTTAACAATGGCCAGATCAGCTGATCAATGGGGTCCTATTTAGCATACCCGTCGATCCCATTGAATGGGTTTTTCCAGGCAGCGAATGAAGCAATTAAAAACCATGATCAAACCTTTCTAGACACCAACGTAGTTAAGCCCAATTGATTATATCAATTATGGGATCATAGGATCAAACAATGACATGGTTAAGTCTAAGTTTCCTAAATCTTTATCATCTATTACATTTTATGATAACTTTAGATAGTGATCTAGCTAGGGTATTATGATAAGAATTCTTAATTTAAATTTTAAAATTTTCTTATCATTTATTACATGTTATGACATGTCGATTTCTCATCCCATGTAAATCCTAATGTCTTTAACAAACTCTAATCATATTCTTGTCATGATAAGATTTTAGATTCAAAATATAAGATTTTAAATTCCATATGATTACTTTTAATCACAATCTTATCTTGATCCATATATCCAAACTAAATTTTCAATGTTCATTATCATAAGAATATCAAATCTTAATCATATCTAATCATGTTAAAATTAAATCCTAAACATGATTTCTAGGATTTCAGCATATAGTATCTATCATGCATAAATAATAATTGCTATTTTAACATGACACATATATGATTAAATCTAAATGAATTATTGTTTATTATCATATAATAAATATTTATCTCTGATATCACATATCAAAGTACTCTATTTTAACATGATAATGAACATGCATAAATCTAATCAAATAATAAATATTTTATTATATTTTAGATTTATTATCAGCATATGAAAACTCTTTATGATTTTAAGCATAATCATATTATCAATCATATTGACTCAAGTATCCTATCAAATTAATGAATCTGTAGCCTAAGAGGCTCTGATACCACTATTGGGAATTATGTATACAAGATATGAATCTAATTCATATAAACATTGCGAAATGTATAAAATAAAATTCCCAGATGCCCAGGATTCTTAGGAACAGATTCATTAAATCTTAAATAAAATCTAATTTTATTCATACATGAGTCCTTTATCGATATAGATGAGGATGAAGCCGGTTAATCCTTTGCCACTAGCCGTCCACGTGTCCGGCCTCTAATGGTGATCCACGCAGAGAAAAAGGGATAAAGGCCTCCAAGGTATGAAGATGACAGACCTCCAAGGTATGAAGATGACACTACAGGAGAGAGAGGGGTGTTAGCGCCTCTTGAATCCCCTTACAGAAATACAGAATATATTTTGAAGAAAGATCTAATCCTTTTCTTCTCTTGCTCATCCATCCTAGTAGGAAGGAACCAAATTTATAAGGTGAAAAGGAGACATTCCAAGGGAGAAGAAGAGACCTCTCTTCATGGCATGGTAACGTCATGGTAACTTTAATCCAAAGAAACAGAAGAAACTCCCATTTTCATGGTAACATCATGGTAACATTAATCCAAGAAAACGGAAGAAACTCTCATTCTCATGATAACATTAATCCAAGTGTCACAATCTTAGCCTTTGAAATTTGGAGTATCTCATAACTACATGCCCCAATTTATACGTGTTCATCATCGAACCGTAGAGATTCATCATGCCTCATCCCATGGGCATGATTCCATCTTCACATGGCTGAGATTGGCCATACATACCCAAATAATCAGAGCCATCCATCACATGGATCAAGTGATATTTGAGTATCCAATTATTTGTTCATCATATGCACAAATAATTTCTCCTTAACATTCCTTCTACTATAATGGATCATATCCATTATTATTTTATCTTCTTTAAATTAGGTCTCACCCAATTATATAATTGATCATCTTATCTGAATTAAATCTAATTTAATTCTCATTTTAATTCATTCAAAATTCTCCTTAATGCGTGTGACCCATTAGGCCCTTTAACATGTTGGCAATAATCATGTCCTAATCATAGACCCCAGGAATGATTGGACAGCTCTTTGTCCAAGTCAACAACATGATTATAGATCATGAAAGGCCTCTAGCAAAGCATCATGACTACCCAACAGCCAAAGGTTTTGTTGACGTGACCATCAATACATGTCCATGAACGGTTACCGTATGATCAAATCCTTTCGTCACATATCCCAGATCAATCAGTGGTATGGAATGTGTCAACCCTATAATTGATCTTTGTTTACTTGATCTCAGAAAAAATTGACTCATATGAATTAGAACTTCGAAACCATTTCGAATTCCAACTTAATCTTGCAAGGATTTAATAATCAATTTAATCCATCAAGTGGCCGTGGGATATAACCCTTTCTATCAAGGGGGACAAATCCTGTCTTGATCAAACACCATCTTCATGTGCTTCATGTCCTACCCAATCGACACCATATTTTTCACTCGTGGCTAGAGCGACGTTTGGATGTCGTCAAAGCATGACATTCAACACATAAGATGCAATGAAGATCTCAAGTCAAAGGATCACTATCATTAGAGATCAACCATCGACACTATATATGTTGGTCCAGATAGCAACCCAAGGAGGGGGGGGGGTGAATTGGGTTTTTCAAAAATTTAAACTCTTTGAAAATAACCCCCAGTGGAAATAAAAACTTAGATTCACACAAATTAAAGCAGAATATGCACAAATAGAGAATTAAAGATAAAGAGACAATCACGGCAAACACAGGAGATTTTATAGTGGTTTAGTGTACCTACACCTACGTCCACTCCCAAGTATCTCTTGGGTCCACACTATAATCAATCTGATTACAGCAGAGTTGTTTTGCAAGCTCACAACTCGAACTTGTTGTTTTCCGGGTGCACAACGAACCCAGCTGGTTTTCAAGGCTCACCAGCACAAAACCTAACACCACAAGCTAATGCTTGCACAAGGCTAACAGCCTCAACTGAATCAATCACCAGATTGACCCAGCAAACAATATTTGTTTTATAAGATAAACAGCTCCTCCTATGAGCAAATATACAATAATGAAACAAGAATAAAAGGATAGGAATCAAAGCCTGATTCACAGATCTTGGTGGCTTCTTCCTTCTCTTCCTTTGAGTGGATCTTCCTTCAAGGTGCTCTTGAGACTCAGAAGATCAGAAAACTAGGGCTTCCTTCTTCCCTTGAGATTTCTTCGAAATAGAACAACAAAAGCTTGGAATCTCTCTCTTTCTTTTGGGAATCAGTATGATCTTTCCTTTCGAGTTTTTCCTCTTTTCTCTTTTGATTTTCTGATGGATTTCACAGATTTCTCTCTATTCCTTTCTTTTGTCTCTTTCTTTTCTTTTTGTCTCTTTCTTTTCTTTTTGTCTCTTTCTTTTCGGATGCAGCAAACCCTCTTCTTATAGATCCCAATTAATCCGTAAATAGTTTAAAACTATCCATTAGAAACAAGTGTAAGAAGGATTAGAACCACAAATAGCTATAGCCGTTGGAATTAAAAAAGATAAAGATAAAGTTTAGAGTCATTCTGACAGTTCTGGAATCGTGTCTGACATTCTGGAGTCGGCTCTAACTCGAAAATCTTTAACCCGCTTGAACTGGAGTCGTCTCTGACTTTTCTGGGGTCGACACAAAAATCTTCTGGAGTCGACTCTAAGTCGTGGCCTGAAAAATCATCATTATGTCTTTTCTGTTGGAGTCGGCTCTAACAGTCCTGGAGTCGACTCTAAGTCCATGCCGATTTCTGGAGTCGACTCTGCGATTCCATATGTCGACTCTAATGTCTGCAATCTTACCTTGACATTAGATTCGAACCAGAACTTGATTTGACTCATGATTTTGATTATTAAATCGACTTATAAGCTGAAAAACTTAATCAAAATCATTAGTAACTTTAAATATTATACTCAAATAGTTTTGTTAATCATCAAAATCCTCAATTGGGTCAACAATCTTCCCCTTTTTGATGATGACAAAAACTTTGAGTATATGCATCAAAAATTCATTTGAACTAAGAGTTATAGACACTGTTAAAGCTTTGAAACTTCCTAACATAGAATTTGATGCCAATTTTCAAAATGAACTTTAACAAATATGCTTGAGTTCTATAATAAACATCAATCAAGATGATTTAACTTTTATATGGAAAAATTATTGAGCTCCCCCTGCATTGAATAACTCCCCCTATGTAGATAAACTGAATTCAATTGAACATTTTTGATTAGAATCTCAAAAAAAAATTTCTCCCCCTTTGTAGATATGAAAAAAAATCTTATATTCTTTCATTCTCATTCTCTTTCTCTTTTATACATATACAATTATCTCTCCTCCTTTTTTGTTATCAGCAATAAGATGAATTTTAAATACAATAAAAAAGGTTATCAGAGTGGGGTCGTTGGTTCAATTAATCATAAAGATAGTAAACTCATTCATTAAAATTCAATCAATCAATCATAGACAAATTTGCAATAAAAGTGTAATTATATTCCAATGCAAGATTCATTACATGTGTCAATTCAAGTACATTCACAGTAAAGT
>UESW01004569.1:665198-703088 GCA_900491605.1 Calamus simplicifolius | reverse complement strand
CAGTGATGGGACCTCGCTGACGTCGCCGTAATAAGAGGAAATGATGATACACCTTTTCGCGCGGACTCCGAAGAGCCAGTCCTCATTTTCGAGGGTGATCATGGCTGGCACATTGTACGGAAAGCTGCCTCCTTGCATTCCCCGCGTCGTCCGCATAAAAGTCGAGGACAGGGATCAGCCACATGGAGAACGCCCCTTGAGCCTCAGCAGTGGGACCCGCTTCGTCCCAGGGGTGAGGGGGCATCTGATATGACTGATCCTAGCGTCACCAGAAAAGGTAACGGCAGCCACTTTTCATTCCCCTACCCTCGGTACCCCGGTACCCCTCGGGGTCGGGGGTAGGGTCATCATTTCTTAACCCCGAGGCCCCACCGGTCTTGGGGTGCACTGTCATTCCCCTACCCCCGGTACCCCCTCGGGGTCGGGGGTAGGGTCATCATTTCTTAACCCCGAGGCCCCCACCGGTCTCGGGGTGCACTGTCATTCCCCTACCCCCGGTACCCCCTCGGGGTCGGGGGTAGGGTCATCATTTCTTAACCCCGAGGCCCCCACCGGTCTCGGGGTGCACTGTCATTCCCCTACCCCCAGTACCCCCTCGGGGTCGAGGATAGGGTCATCATTTCTTAACCCGAGGCCCCCACCGGTCTCGGGGTGCACTGTCATTCCCCTACCCCGGTACCCCCTCGGGGTCGGGGAGGGGGGTCATCGGTGATTAGCATGCGACTTGACTGCCAAGGAAAACAACTATCAGGTGGCACGGTACTCATACATGATTTCTAGCGCATAGCCATGCCCTGCCACGGCGTACCATTTGGTACTCCCGTGATTGTTCCCCGTTATGGAGGGCCATGCCTCATAACGATGTTTGGCGCATTGCATGCCCCTGTGCATAACCATGCCCTGCCACGGTGTATCATTCGGTACTCTCGTGATTGTGCCCCGTTACGGAGGGCCATGCCTCATAATGGTGTTTGGCGCATTGCATGTCCCTGTGCTCTACCATGCCTCGCCACGGCGTACGGCTCGCTACCTCCAGCAATGGTGCCTAGTCATATCAATCGGCGGCGTACACTGAACACCTACACAGCTACCGGATACGTGTAATACCACACGTATCAACGGTACGATGAAGATCTTCCAAAGCCACAAGTTGGGGTATTCAGACAGGTATAAAAGGCACATGCTCAGGCTGTAAGTGGGATCTGAACTCTGGTTTTTCTGAACTTTCTTCCTCCCAGCAAAAACCCTAACCGCCTCAGCTCCTCTTCGCTGGAGCGGTTCTTTGTCTGAGCCCAAGCAACTGACTTGATCGTCGGAGGGTCCCCACCGGCGCCACCGGTCCCCGGGGACTTTTCTTGCAGGACTTCGAGGAGGGAGACGTCCGTCATCCCCGACGTTCGAGGAAGGTGTCTTGGCGCCATCAGAGGCTTATATTAAAAATCTCATTACTCCATCTTAAGAAAGTTTAGATTTTTCTTTTCCTATATGAGCTATCTTGAGCATAAGAGGATTCCTCAAGAAAAAGATTTAGATTTTTTTCACTATTTTTTTCTCTCTCTTGCATGGGCCCATTCATAGGTTAGCTAAGATTACTATCCTGTACAAATTCATATCTTCGCATTGGTCAGCATTAGAAGCCGAATGGTACCGTAGAGTTTTGATGAAGATATAAAGTTGGATTGTTTTTATTATGAAAAAATTCCTTGCAGTTTGACTTTCCCTTTTGGAAAGATTTCTAGCAGAGGCCACCTTGCAACGCAGCCTAACTTGATGGAAACCCTTACCATATCAGGTGGCCGTGCCGCATTTTTATATTAGATAAATAAACATGATTGCGGATTTACTGTTCTTGGAGCTTCTCCTGCGATTGCTTTAAGATTCGGGTTTTCTTCGTCTTCCCCGATCTCGATTGCTTTGCAACTATTCTTGCTTTCTCCGGGTTGTAACATGGCTTCCTCGTCGGCTCATGGTCCGGCTGCTCCGGATGTCCCGAGGAAGGATGGTGGTCCGTGGCGTTAGCCGCCCTTGGGTCGCTATGGATGGGATGCTCTATCTCTTTCCCCGGCTGAGGTGGAGGAGTTGATCCGTCTATTTTCGGACATCATCCAAGTGCCTGTCAGCTCACTGGAGAGTGAGGCTAGCTCTTGGGGCGAGAAGGCGCTGCTTGCCGTACTCTTTCCCGGTGGGTGCCATCGGAGGCGATCATTAGAGAACTTCATTGTGTTGGTATTCCGAGAGAAATTGAGGTGATTTCACTGGCTCATAGGCACTATTTAATCTGACTCTCTGAGCTTCATGCCAAAGACCAAATTCTAGGGAGGCCCTGGGTGATTAACGGCCAAGTTCTTGCGGTGGCGGATTGGAAGCCTGAATTTATCCCGTCGGAAGACTCCATGCTTCAAACTTTAGTCTGGATCCATCTTCCCCTGTTGCCAATCGAATTCTGGGCTGATGATATCCTCTCCTCCATCCTCTCGGTGGCTGGGGAGTTCTTGTACTCGGATGAGTCCACCAGTGCACAAAATGGAGTGGTTTTGCTCGGGTTTGCATCTGCGTCGATCTGGGTTCCCCCTCCGGCCTGGAGCTCGAGTTCGTGGGATCGGCATCCCCCTCTGGCAGCAGTTCTCCTTTGAGAACATTGAGGGCATATGTGCCCGGTGTGCTTCTCTGCACCTTGTTGGTCCATGCGTGTCATCGGAGGAGCCCGTTTCTCCATCGGCTCGTCCAAAGTTTGGACCCTGGATGGCTGCCGTCCGGTATCGTCGTCCCCCTCAGGCACAACATCTGAGCCCGTCTGTGGTTGATCGATCGGAACAGCGGCTGGTCCCATCCGTGGTTGATCGATCGAGCCCTGTTTCCTCCCCTGTTTCTAAGGATGGCTCGACTATTCCTAAGAAGATAGCTCGTCGCCAGTGTCCTCCCTCCTCTGCCTCGTTGATGCTGATTCTAGGTTAGGGGATCGAACGGGGTGAGTCGGCGGGTTCCGGATTGTCAAAGCTGCTAGCTCGGGAGACTTGCTTGCAGCCTCAGTCAGTAAGTAAGGCCCTGGTTCCAGTGCCTATTGTTCTTGGTCAAGGGATCCAGGATGACCCCAGGAGGAATATCAGTGTGCCGGTTGGCACTGTTACTCAGTTTTAGCTGGCAACTAAGGATGGCATTCAGACTGTTACCACTGAGGCTGATTCTTTGTTGTCTAAATGTTGTGGGGCCAACACCTTTCCGAAATTGGGCCTTGGTTTCGATTCTGGGATCCTGGCTCCCAGTAAAGACCCCGTCTCGGGTCCTTCTAAGCTGGCACGTCCTGTGGAGACCTTGTCTAAGAGGATGCCCTCCCAATATTCAAAAGGTAAAGGCAAGGCCTCACTTATCGGTAGGAGTGGTGATAAGGCAGCCTTTATGTTTGAGGCTTCCTCGGTTGCTAGCCGGGGGTCGGAGGCCCTGTCTGGCCCTGGGGCCAAGAAGGCTCGGGGTCAGGTAGGGGCCGCCCTAGGGACTGGTTTTGATTCTACACATCCGATCCTCCTGGAGACATGCTCTCATGAATCAGCTATTATTCAGCTAAAATAGGCCATTCAGTCGACTGATTCAGCTGTGCTGATGGATTCAGTCCAGTCAGATGATTGTGGTGATACGGGACCCGTGGGATGCTCTGAGGTGTTATCATGCGATACAGAGGTTCCGATGGAATCAATCCAGGCTGCTGATTGCAGAGATATGGGATATCAGGAGTGTTTTGAGGAGATGTCGGGGGTGTTGGTCGGGGCTCTCCCCAATCCAGCCTCACCATGAAGATTCTCATCTAGAATGTGAGAGGAGCATTGAAACCATCATTTTGCTCCTCATTTGGAAGGCTTATGCAGCTTCACTCTTTTGATATTTGCATTTTGTTGGAAACTCGGCTTTCTGGGGATAGCCTGGCCCGTTTTCGTAGATAGATTGCCCGAGCTTGGGATTCGTATGCTATTGAGTCCACTGGTCTTTTAGGGGGCATCGTGGCTCTTTGGAGGAACAAGAGTATCAGGGTGGATACTTTCCATAGCTGTGGTCAGCAGGTTGCATTGGTCATTTCTAAGGGAAGTGCTTCCCCTTGGCTCCTTTTGGGAGTTTATGCCAGCACTGATTTCCGGGTGAATCGAGTGCTTTGGGCTGAGATTCAGTCTCTTCTTGACCAGAGATTTCCCTCCCTCATTGCTGGAGATTTCAATTGTATCTTGGGAGCTACTGAGAAGAATGATGGCATGACTTCTTATGGTACTGTGGGATGAGTGGAGTTTAGAAATTTTATTTCTTCAGCTGGTCTATTGGATTTGGGTTTCCAGGGACCGCAGTTCACTTGGTGCAACAATCGGCAGGGTTCAGCTAGAGTCTAAAGATTGAACAGGGCCTTGGCCTCTTCTTCTTGGCTTCAGCTTTATCCATTTGTCTCAGTTACTCACTCGCCCAGAATTGCCTCTGACCACTGTCCTGTTCTTATTTCTACTAATAGCATCTCAGCGGTCTAAGCAGTTTAGATTTGAGAAGTTTTGGACTTCCTATTCTGCTGCTCGCTCTATCATTACTCAGGTTTGGCGGTTACCTGTCAGAGGTAATGCCATTTATCGGCTCTCCAGACGTCTAGCTCTTGCTAGACGTCGCCTTTCTAGATGGCATAGACTGGAGGTTGGGGATATTGTTAGACAAGTGGAGCAGGTTGAGGCTATCATCTTTTCTCTTCAGGCTAAAGAGGACCTGGAGGGTTCTCTTTCTTCTGATGACCTATCGTCCCTGCGCTCCAGTTTGGCGCTCCACCGTTCCCTTCTGCTGCAGCAGGAGACTTTTTGGAGATAGCGGTTCCGTATCCAATGGATTCAGGAAGGGGACTGCAACACTAGATTTTTTCACCAGGCCACTCAGAAATATCGAGCGAGCAACCGAATTAGGCAAATAGCTGATGAAGAGGGTCAGCTTCAGGAGGATTCTCAGGTGATTAGGGATCAGTTCCTTAATTTCTTTCATACCAGGTGGACTGAGCAGGCTGGTGCTGGGGTCCATGTTCACCCTGTTCTGTCTCCCAAGAGTTACTGTTGCTGAGAATGACACTCTTATTCGGCCTATTGCTGCGGAGGATATTCGGTTGGCGTTGTGGGAGCTTGGTGCTGATAAGGCCCCTGAGCCGGATGGCTTTCCTCGATTTTTCTTTCGTCATTATTGGGATATCCTGGGGGAGGACTTAGTGCAGGCGATCCAGCTTGTCTTTCATCTCAAAGCTATTCCCTCTGAGTGGAATCAAACCTTCATTACCTGGTTCCTAAGAGGCATGATGCTTCCAGCCCTCAGCATTTTTGGCCTATCAGTTTGTGCACTACCTTATATAAGGTTTGCGCTCATCTCCTGGTTACTAGGCTTCATTGGGTCATCCCTCGTCTTATTTCTCCGGAGCAGGGGGCTTTCCTTAGAGGGCGTAGTATCACTGATAATGCTTTACTAGCTCAGGAGTTCATGCACGACCTTCGATGAGCTTCTGGGCATCAGGGGCTCATGGCCATAAAGCTGGATATGGAGAGAGCTTATGACAGAGTTAGTTGGATTTCCTGTACCGCTCTCTTCAGGAGTTTGGGTTTCAGGAGCTATTTATTGATTGGATCATGGCTTGTATTCAGCGCTCGTCATTCTCCATCCTCATCAATGGAGACTGTATTGATTATTTCCATTCTGAGGTTGGGCTGAGACAAGGATGCCCTCTTTCCCCATTTTTGTTTATTCTTTTGGCTGATGCTCTATCTCGGGCTCTGCGCCAGGCTCAGCGGGACTCTGCTCTAGACCCTTACCGGGTTGGTTCCCAGGGGCCCTCGATTTCCTACTTGTTGTTTGCTGATGACTATATCTTCCTGGGCAGGGCTACTGTGGCCAATGCGACCATGTTTGCTTCTATTCTCCAGGCTTACTATTCTGCCTCTAGTCAGAATGTTAACACTACTAAGTCTGTGATTTCTTTAGTCCGAGGATGCTTCCTTCTCGTAAGGGGTCTATTATGCAGATCATGGGCATTTCTATGCAGTCGGCTTCACTCTCCTATCTGGGGATTCCTATCACTGGTAGAAGGCCCAGGATCTCGGATTTTAGTAATCTCGAGAAGAGGATCGTGATCGGCTAGAGGGGTGGCAGGTCACTGGGCTATCTATGATGGCAAGGATTACTCTCATTCGATCGGTACTCACTTCTCTTCCTCTCTACTTGTTATCTAATACTGCTGTCCTATTGACATGTCTGCGGAAGATTAAGCGATACTTCAGGGACTTTCTTTGGGGTTCGTCACAGGATTGCTATGCTGTTCATCTTTTAGCTGGGATTGTGTCTGCATGCCAATCTCAGAGGGAGGGCTTGGGATCCAATCCCTTACTGTTCGGAGGGAGGCATTGATTGCTAGGCATGCCACTTTTTTTGCTTGATCCGCACTGTTTGTGGAGTTCATTTATGCATGCCAAGTATGGGGACTGGAATTCCTCCACTAATCTGTAGCCAGCTCGGGAACACTCTTTCTTCTGGAAAGAGGTTTGTAGTCACGCTCCGGCAATCCTTCATAGCATCTCCTGGATTATTGGTAATGGGGCCTCCGTGGATGTTGCTTATGATTCGTGGATTGCTGACATCCCTTTATCGGTGATCTACTTTTGTCAGCAATACCATTCCTCCTGGTATGCGAGTCAGTGATCTTATGGAACATGATCATTCTTCCTGGTCTACCTCATTGCTGTCTCGCTTCTTTGGGGAGGAGCTTCTACGTCGCATTGTTTCTATTCCTCTTTCCCCAAGTCATTCCCCTGACATCAGGGTTTGGAGGGATCCTATTTGCCGCGCGCTCCTATCAGGGACCTTCTCCATATTTACAGAACTCCTACCCAACCGTTGGTTGATATGGCTTAGATTGGGTTTTCTCATTCATCCCAGGGTTCGTCTTTTTCTATGGAAGCTTGCACGGAATTGTCTTCCTATATGTTCCGTGCTTTCTAGACGTGGCCTGGGGATCCAGCCCACATGTCCGTTATGTGGCATTGAGGAGGAGTCGGTGGATCACGCCATCTTTACTTGTCTCAGAGCTAGCCATATTTGGGAGATTGCTGGCGATCGGCCTTGGGATGTTGCCTCCTCTTCTTATTGTCTCTCCTTTCTTGACTTGATCAGGCAGGATGTCAGGAGAGCCTACTGTAAGCAGGGTTCGACGAGGGCTTACATTGCTTACCAAATCTGGTTATTCCGGAACCGGATTGTCTTTACACATGAGTCTGCCCCGTTGCATAGGGTGGTGAGGGTTGCATTGTCCTTATCTACTTAGTACATTTCCCAGCATTTGGTTTGTTATTGTGATAGTCTGGCCCTTGGAGTTCCCATGCTGCCTTGGCAGCGCACCGTCGTATGGTATTTATTTCTTGGGTACCCCTCCTCCAGGGTTTATCAAAATCAATTTTGATGGGAGTGTTCGTGGTAGATCTGCCGGATCGGGTTATGTCATACGGAGATCTGATGGAGTTCTGCTATTTGCTGATGGATTTAGTCTCCTGGATTCCTCAGTGCCACTTGCGGAGCTTTACGCGGCTTGGGCTGGGGTTTCCTATGCTATTCGCAGCCTCGGCGCCCGTCGTATTATCCTTGAGGAGGATGCTCTCACTGTGATTCGGTGGCTTCGTCAGGATCATTGTAACCAACTGCCTACCAACCCTTTGATCTCAGATATTTGCTCTCTCCTCCAGGGGGTTCATAGCATCCAAATTTATCATACCTACAGGGAAGCCAACTCAGCGGCTAATTGGGTTACCGTTAGGGTAGCCGATCATTCTGGATTCTGGCGTTGGCAGCCCGAAGACAGTTGTCCTCCTATCCTTATCCAACTTTTGTATTCTGATAGATTGGGCTTGAGTCACCCTAGACTGATGTGATTACCCGACTATACCAAAAAATTAAAGAAAAATAAACATGATTGCTGCTTCTCTTTGAAATGATGTAATAGCTTGCAAGGTTGGAAATCTCTTGTTGAGATTTTGCTCACCCAGCACTGAATAATTTAACCGGGTAACTCAGATAAGCCATGATTCTCTATGCATATCCATGTGAAAAAATTTGCTAAAATCTGGAATTATCATCGGATTAAAAGGATTATGAAAGATGACTCAAACAAGTTTCTTTGACTCGGATGAGTCATTCTATTTATCATGCTTCAGTCATGTTTCTTCTCTAAAGTAAGCTAACTGGTGAGACCCGAAAAATGATTCAATTCAATTGAGCCGTCAGTCAACTTGATACAGGGTAAATTATCATCGCATTAATATCCGTACATGTGACAAAAAAGATTAGAATCATTTTTGATTTTCGTCCATTAGATATCATGTTCAGAAAAAGATAAAATTGCCATACCTCAGCAGGTCCGAGCTTCGACGATTCCGAACTATTTTTATACCTCGACAGGACCAAGGTACCCTATACCTTGGCAAGACAGAGCTATTTCAATGCTTCGGCTAGGCCGAGCTATTCCTATGCTTCGACCAGACCGAGTCACTTTCATTCTTCGGCAGAACCGATGTATCATTGAACCTTTGCAGGATCGAGTTACCCCCACATCTAGCCCAAGTGCGCTTGCTACCTATCATCATGATGAATCCTTCATACGATGAACGACTCCGATCACCTGATTTCCAAAGTGGTTCCTCAAAGTAGAAATAAAGAGCCAAGTGTGGAAAAGTTCAAATTCATGATTATTTGGTGAGATTCCAACAACGTGGGTCCTCAACCGTCCTAAAAGGGAAATAAAGCCAATAATGCCAAATATGGCCTAGAGTCTATAAATCGCCGAATGTCAAAGCATCAACTAGCTTCTCTAGCCATTGATTCTTTAACCAATCGGACTTGAATACTACCGACCTCATAACAAATTTGATTCGAATCATAACGTTTTCTGATTTCCTATGACACGTCCAAGAAGTCAGGTAATGTCTGCCATCATGCCAGCCGCCTATAATACCCTGTCCTAAAATTTTTTAGGTATGCTCAGTCTCTCACTAAAAAACCCATTGAAGCTCAAGCAGAGCTTTCAGCTTTCAAGAAGCCATTCTTGAGGGACTCTTCTGCAAGAGCATTCTCCTCTTATTTGCTTGCTGTGAATTTTCACTGACTTGGGCATCAGAGGGTCTTTCACAGGGACCACCCCCAACAACCTCAGTGAGAGGACTGTCTTGCAGGTCCATTAATACGTGTCGTAGCACAACGATTAAAATACCTTAATTTTACTATTAGAATAGCGAGAGTAAGGGATCGATTCCACAGGGACTTTAGCGATTATCTTGAAATAAATTTATAAATTTAACTAACTATCTTATAAGAGCACGGCCCGTACCCGTAGATCACGGCCCGTTCCTTTTAAGTATAGATCAGTTTAAAATTATTTTCACTTAAATATAATTTAATAACAATTAAACATGAATAAAAACTTTATTTCATATAAATTAAAAAGTCATGACATTAAGAAGGCATTAAGAAAGTAATAAATTCTCTCTACACCAAACCAAAGATGGGATGAAGTCTTTATTCCTCCTCTGCATACGCCTCCCGAATCACGAACGTTTCTTATAAGAAGAGAGCCATGAACCACCGATGGCTTAGAACATGGGAACACCTGATCTCCATGAACCACGGACGGATCCCAATCACCTAGAACAGAGCACCTCATCACGGCTGGAAGTCACGTCTTGAAGAAGAAACAAAAACTCTACGTCCGTGGACGGCCTTGGAACAAAGGAAGAACACGGACGGACGCCTTGGAACAGAAGCTCTCCCAAGCCACGGAACCGATGTAGATTGCTAGACGGATGGCTGCCTTCCTTGCTCTCCCTCCTTTGCTGCTATTTGTAGAGGCCCAGATGCGGTGAAGACGCGGCGTTGCCAAAACAGAGGACGTGGAAGCAACCAAAATAATGAAGAAAATCTGGATAAATCATCAATAAAATTCAAATTCCTAATAGAGGATTTTAATTCATTCAATTTGATAACTTCCAATCTAATTGTTGGCCCAGATGGCAACCCAAGAGGGGGGGGTGAATTGGGTTCTTAAAAATTTAAGACTTTTTAACTTTAATTGATTAGTTAGCAAGATGTGCAAGTGAGATTAACTAATAAGCAATACACAAGCAAATAAAGAGAGATAGAGATAGAGAAAATAAGGCACGGCAAACACAAGATAATTTTATAGTGGTTCGGCGCAACCAACACCTACGTCCACTCCCAAGATTCACTTGGGTCCACACTATAATCTCTCTAGATTACAGCCGAGTTGTTTTCCAAGCTCACAACTCAAACTTGTTGTTTTACCGGGTGCACAACGAACCCAGCTGGTTTTAACTCGGGCTTACCAGCACAAAACCCTACACGTTGTTTTTCACGGGCTCACAACTAACCCAACACAAGCACTCCGGCTTGTAACGAGGTATACCAACCTCCACTGATTCAATCCACTGATTGAATCAGCAAACAATAAGAATAAAGTGTTTGAACAATAATGTGCTCCCCTTGAGCAAATATACAAATGAAGTACAAAATAAAAAGGTTAGAAAAGCCTGATAGTATTGCAGATGGTAGATGCTTGGGCTTTCTTCCTTCTTCTCTTTAACTCCTCTTGAAGTGTTGAATCACGCCTCAGCAAGATTCTTGACCGTTGAAGACTTTGGAGTTGAGATGAAGCTTTTTCCTCTTTTGAAAATCCTCCGATTTGACCTTTGAAATGCTTGGATTTTCTTTTGGCTCTTGTGGATTGATGAGAAGGAGCAGACGAAACTTCACTTGGATTTCACTCCTTTTGAATCACTCTCCTTTGAGCTAAATGATTTTTCCAATATGCTCTGTTTTTCCCTCTTTTCAAATGATATTCTTTTCTCTCTTTTTGATTTTCTCTGGGTTGTTTTGATTTGAAAAGAGCTCCTCTATTTATAGAATCTGCAAAAATATATCCGTTAGAGACAAGGAAAAATAGCCGTTATTCAAAAATCTTACCGTTGGGGCTGATGTGTCATCGTTAAAAATCGCGCCCAGATTTCGTGGAGTCGACTCGAGCTTTGTGGGAGTCGGCTCGAGGTCGATTACCAAAAATAGAAACATTTTAAGCATTGAAGGGTCGACTCGCGAAAACAAAGTGTCGGCTCCTGAAAGTCGGGAGTCGACTCGAGGAAAATGGGGAGTCGACTCGAGAAGTGCTCAAAAAACATGGGTTCTGTTGTTTGAGCGGAGTCGGCTCGCACAGACAGGAGTCGGCTCGCAAGAATTCAGGGGTCGACTCTTGAAAACCAAGGGTCGACTCGAGAAAATCAGGCAATTTGGGGAGTCGACTCGGAAACCCTTGAGTCGGCTCGGGACCGATACAAAAATCAGAAAAATGTTCTGATTGACTTTAAAACTTGTCCCAATTAAATTTAAAATATAAATTTGACTTGAATACATTAATATGACATTTATCATGGATTCAAGACATGTTTCAAGAATTCATCGATTGAATTATAATGTGTAAAAATTCCTTTTTGAAATCTTTTAAGCATAGAGCTTGAAACTCCTTTTTCTAATAGATTCAAAACTCATTTAATATAACCATTGATAGTTCATTCCTTTCAATTTGAATAAGCTCAAGGTTTTTGATAAATAAACATTGTATTCTTTAAGGTACTCATGGCTTTTGGAAATCATCAAAATCAATAAAGTTGGGGCAATTATGTTTCAATAATTTCTCAACAATCTCCCCCTTTTTGATGATGACAAAAACATTGAGTATATGCATTATAAAATTGAAAAAATTTGTGATTCCAAAATCAACTATTGTGTTCATGGAAAGGCTCCCCCTCAATGAGGTAGCTCCCCCTATGAACCTTAATTTTATAAATCATTCAAAATTTTTCAAAATCAGAAACTTAAGCATTTTCTTTATGAAATTCAATTTATCTCTTCCCCTTATGCTCTTCCTCTTTCAAAATTAAACTTTGATTGAATTGAAGGCAAGGCATATACGATTGAATAAAAACTCTCCCCCTTTTTTGTAATCAACAAAAAGGTTAGGAAGTTTAATATCAATAACATTCTTTAATTTAACTTATCAATTGAGGATAATCATTCAAAGTATTCAAGGATACTTACAATTGAAATAGACAAAAGTAATGCATCAAACTTTCTCATTACTTCAAAATGAAAGTACATGAAATGTAAACTTGCTCATTGCATTGAAAGTAAATTTGATTACATCAAAAAGAGATTACATAAAAACTTAAAAATTTCTTCTAGTAATTCTATTCAAGTGATCTACAATCTGCTTCATCCCTTCACATTGAAGTCTAACATAGTCTTTGAGTTTTTCATCAACAAAAGTACAAGCAGATGTAATTTTTTCTTGAAGCTCTGCGTTGCATTGGGAGTATGTCTCCGAGTCACCGCAGATATCCTTAAGTTCTCCAAAGATATTCTTTAAATTTTCACTTAAGGAACCGGTAGATGAACTGAGAGTAGACTCAATCGATGCAACTCGATCACTGAGAGAATATAAGGCTTCTTTTAAGTTCATAACTTTTCATTAAATTCTTCTTTCAGTCTTTTCATGATCACTTAACTCAGACTTGAATAAGATCGAAGCTGATCTAACTGTGTATCAGAAAAACTACCAGATGAAAAGTAGAAGACTGAGCAGGAGCAACAGTAGGAGCAGGGGTAGAATCAGAAGCAGGAGCAGGAACAGACTCTGGAACAGACGAGCACTGAGGAGGCTCAGGTGATGAATGTCTCAAGAAGGTCTGGGTGCCTCTGCATCTATGTCTCTGTCCTCAGTAACATTCTTTCTCTCCCAACTTCCATTTTTCTTAACAAACCCCATGCGATGAATGGTAGCCAAAGTATAATAATCTGTATGTCTTAACTCCTTCTTTGGCTCACAATCACTGAACACAATCCCTTGGCTTAGAAATAATTTAGTTAAAACCATGCCATAGGGCAAACTGATTTCTTTTTCCCGCCACAATCTGCAATATACCAAATTATCATCCTAGGTAGATTGATGGGTTTCCCAGACAACAGCATCCATAACAAAAATATCTCGCTCAGAAACATAGTCAAATCTGCCGGTCTTGGGAAATAAAATCCTGCTGCAAATGTTGTGGAGAAGTCTTAATTCCAAAGGCAGTTGACTAGCAAAACTTCTTCAAATCCTTCAAAATTTCGGTTCAATAGCCTAGTGAGGCTGGAGATCTATCTTCTGGGGCAAATGTGATGGTCCAGACAAGGGTAATTCAATAATCTAGATAGAATAGAGGATGTAATGTTCAGACCAATGCCTCTAACCTTGCTACTAAGCCATCATCTCCTCTGACAAATTCTTGTAAAACTCTTTAACCAAAGCAGGGTAGGTGGACAGTCCAATGAACAAATTACTCAAATCCCATCTCAATTAGTTGTCTACCAATGATGAATCCTTCATTCTCAAACAATTCAAAATCAACCTTTTCCTGTGGTGACAATCCTACTGGCTAGAAGATCTACCTGAGGGGTAGGAGCTGGAGCAGGAGGATCACTAGCAGAAGGGGTGGAGGAAGAATCCGTAGACGGCTCGCGGACGGGTCGTCGACGGTCCTCTTTCTCTTCAAACCGGCGCCACTCGAGCTAGCTCCTCGGGTTTTGGGTGCCATTGATCTTGAAGGATTGGTTAATCAGAGGTTATTTGAGGTTTGGAGGGTTTTGGGAAAGTTTTGGAGAGGATTTGGAAGATTTGGAAGATGAAATGTCCGTCGGGTCGACTCGTGCCCTAAATAATCGACTGGGACCACGTCGAGTCGACTCGCGCAAAGTGTGGAGTCGGCTCGCGACTAGTCACAGAGCACGGACACGATCTCGAGTCGACTCGCTCAGAGGAGGGGTCGACTCCTGAGTTTCAGCAGAAACTCGAGTCGACTCCGATACTCTCGAGTCGGCTCCCAGACAATTTCAGAGAAAAAGATTAAGATTCAGAGAATCCGAATTGAGTCCGGAATTTGATCTTTGAGTATGATTAAAAATCATGGACTTTGAGAGATCAAATTGATATGAGTTCTAGATAAAATTTCCTTAAGATTTTGAGAATTTGAAAGAATTCTAGATATATTTCCTTAGAGGTTTCAAAATTTATTCAAAAGGATTACAAATTCCTAACTCTCCTCTAAGATAACAAAATCTTTCTTCATTTAAAGGTTTAGTGAATATGTCAGCTAATTGTTCTTCAGTGTTTACATAATCTAAACAAATTTCATCATTAGCTACATGTTCCCTTATAAAATGATATCTAATTTCTATGTGTTTTGTTCTTGAGTGTTGAATTGGATTTTTAGTTAAGTTGATTGCGCTAGTGTTATCACATCTTATGGGTGTTTTATCAAGTGTGATACCATAGTCTTCAAGTTGTCGCTTAATCCATAGGATTTGCGCACAGCAACTTCCAGCTGCTACATATTCAGCTTCAGTAGTTGATAATGCAACTGAATTTTGCTTTTTGCTAAACCATGTGATTAAGTTACTACCTAAGAATTGGCATGCACCACTTGTGCTTTTTCTATCTAATTTACATCCAGCATAATCAGAATCTGAATATGCAATTAGGTTTAATGTGGAGTCTCTAGAATACCATAAACCTACATTTTTAGTTCCATTTAGATATCTTAAAATTCTTTTAACAGCTATTAAATGTGATTCTTTAGGTTCAGATTGAAATCTAGCACATAAACATACTGAAAACATATATCTGGTCTACTTGCTGTTAAATAAAGAAGGGATCCGATTATACCTCGATAATACTTTTGATCAACCTTTTTACCTTCTTCATCTTTGTCCAGCTTGCATGAAGGACTCATTGGAGTTCCGAGGGGTTTCATTGTTTCCATACCAAACTTTTTGAGTAGTTCTCTTGTGTATTTGGTTTGGTTGATAAAGATTCCCTCTTTGCTTGTTTGATCTGGAGTCCAAGGAAGAAGTTGAGTTCTCCCATCATGCTCATCTCGAATTCTCCCTGCATCAACTTTGCAAATTCTTGACAAAGAGAATCGTTAGTAGCACCAAAAATAATGTCATCTACGTATATTTGTACTACAAGTAAATCTTTACTTTTTCTTTTCAAAAACAAAGTTTTATCAACATTTCCTCTTGTAAAATCATTTTCTATTAAGAATTTACTTAACCTATCATACCAAGCTCTAGGTGCTTGTTTCAAACCATATAAAGCTTTGTGCAATTTAAAAACGTGATTTGAAAACTCGTGATCTTCAAAACCTGGTGGTTGTTCTACATAAACTTCTTCATTAATAAATCCATTTAAAAATGCGCTTTTTACATCCATTTGAAATAAGTTAATGTTCATATGACATGCAAATGCAAGTAATAGCCTAATGGCTTCTAATCTAGCTACAGGTGCAAAGGTTTCATCAAAATCAATACCTTCCTCTTGATTATATCCTTTAGCAACCAATCTAGCTTTGTTTCTAATTACAATGCCATTTTCATCTAGTTTATTTCTATAAATCCATTTTGATCCTATTACTGAATGATTTTTAGGTCTTTCAACTAAAGTCCAAACATTATTTCTTGTAAATTGATTTAGTTCTTCTTGCATTGCTAACATCCAATTATTATCTTTTTCAGCTTCTTCTATAGTTTTAGGTTCAATTTGTGATACAAATGCAAGATGATTACTAATATTTCTCATGTATGATCTAGTCCTTATTCCTTGAGATGGATCGCCTATAATCAATTCCTTAGGATGACTATGAGCATATCTCCAGTCTCTTGGAAGATCTACATCATTATGATCAATATTGACATCATCGTCCTTATGTGAATCATCATCTTTAGCTTCTTGTTCATGATCAGAAGATACTTCAATATTAAGTTTTTCAAGATCTTTTTCAATTATGTTTGTATCTTCCTCATCATCAATCTTTTCAGATCCAGTTGCTAAAGATTCATCAAAAACTACATGAATGGATTCTTCAACTACTAAGGTTTTCTTGTTAAAGATTCTATATGCCTTACTAGTTGTTGAATAACCTAGAAAAATTCCTTCATCAGATTTAGCATCAAATTTTCCTAAGTTGTTTTTACCATTATTATGAATGAAACATTTACATCCAAATGCATGAAAGTATTTTATATTTGGTTTTCTTTCATTCCATAATTCATAAGGTGTTTTCTTTAATATTGGTCTTATTAAAGCTCTATTTAAGATGTAACATGCTGTGTTAATTGCTTCCGCCCAAAAATACTTTGGTAAGTTGCTTTCGCATAGCATGGTACGGGCCATGTCTTCTAGAGTCCTATTTTTCCTTTCAACTACACCATTTTGCTGTGGAGTCCTAGGGGCTGAAAAATTATGATTAATTCCATTTTCAGTGCAGAAATTTTCAAATAAGTGATTTTCAAATTCTGTTCCATGATCACTTCTTAGAGATACTATAGTAGTGTTTTTCTCATTTGTGACTTTCTTGAAGAATTTCAGGAATATCGAGAAAGTCTCATCTTTGTGAGCTAAAAACATTACCCAAGTATATCTAGAATAATCATCTACAATCACTAGACCATATTTCTTTCCTCCTAGACTTGTGGTTCTAGTTGGTCCGAAAAGATCCATGTGAAGTAGCTCTAGCCCCTAGAAGTTGAAACAATGTTTTTAGATTTAAAAGAACTTCTAGTTTGTTTTCCAAATTGACATGCATCACATATTTTATTATTTTCAAAATCTAGTTTAGGTAATCCTTTAACTAAATCCATTTTAATTAGTTTTGAAATAAGGTGTGTGCTTGCATGACCTAATCTACGATGCCACAACCAACTAATTTCATTTATGTTAGCATTGTCAGCAATTAAGCAATGATCACTCAAAGATAATTTTTCTAATCAACTAAGTAAACATTGCCATGTCTATAACCAGTAAATACAATGCTATCATCAATAGAATTAGTTACAGTGCATAAGAAGATTTAAATGAAACATTAAAGTTTTTATCACATAATTGACTTATACTATTAGATTATGCTTCAAACCATTAACATAAAGTACATTATCAATAACTATAGATGGAGTTATGCGAACTTTACCAAGGCCCATAATTTGACCTTTACCGTTGTCGCCAAACGTCACAACTCCACCTTTCTTTTCTCTAGGGTGATGAATTCATCTTTGTCACCCGTCATATGTCTTGAGCAGCCACTATCAAGGTACCACTTTTTCTTTGATCTTTTGGCTACAAGACATTCCTGCAATATGCTTAGGTACCCAAGCTTTCTTGGGTCCTTCATGGTTAGCAGCAATCCTTTCGGAACCCATATTTTCTTAGGTTATTCAAATGATTTATGACCTTTTTCATTACATTTGATTGGTTAGCTTTTATAAAAATATTCTTTCTTAATGTGTTATATCCTAAACCTTCTATCGCTTTTCTTGATTATTTTAAGCTTTCATTCTTTTCTTAGTTTCATTTTAAACAATTATTTCCATGGCTTTTTGTCATAACTAAGGGCTCTTTCTTTTTCTTTCTCCTTGTCCTTTTTCTTATCCTTTTCTCCTTCAAATCTTGCTCCAAATTTCTTTTTATGGAAGGCCTTTTTCTCATAAACTTCTGAATTTTTGGCCAAGAGAGCAGTTTCCTCATCATCTTCATCATTACTTTCACTGCTGCTCTCTTCCATTTCTGCAGTCTTGAGGGCAAGAGTTTTCTTCTTTTTGTTTCCTCCTCAACATGCTGCTTCATTGTTAACTCGTGGGTCATTAAGGATCCTAGAAGCTCCTCTAAAGGTAGTGCATTGAGGTCCTTTGCTTCTTGGATGGCAGTGACTTTTGCTTCCCACGATCTTGGTAGTGACCTAAGAATTTTACGCACAAGATCAGCATTAGAATAAATTCTACCAAGACTTTTCAAACCATTCACAATATCAGTAATCTAGTGAACATGCATGTGATGGTTTCAGTTTGTTCCATAAAAATTCATATTTATGAACCAAAATATTTATCTGATTCTTTTACTTGGTTTGTTCCTTCATGAGTAATTTCCAACCTATCCCAAATTTCTTTTGCGGAATTACAAGTTGAGATTCGGTTGAATTCATTTGAGTCTAAGGAACAATATAAAATATTAATGGCCTTAGCATTTAGTTGTGCCATTCTCCTATCATTATCATTCCAATCCCTTTCGGGTTTAGGAACAATAGTGCCATCAATAAGGTGTGTGGGTGTACTAGGTCCATTTATTATTACTCCCCACAATCATAGTCCGAAGCTTGAATGAATATTCTCATTCTAGCTTTCCAATATGAATAGTTGGTTCCATTAAATAAAGGAGGTCGATTCGTAGAATGACCTTCAGCAAAACTTGAACCAATTTGTGTTGCCATATGGATCTTTAGCCCTTGATCGTGAGATCAAATTCTAAATGAGCACTTGCTCTGATACCAATTGTTGGCCCAGATGGCAACCCAAGAGGGGGGGGGTGAATTGGGTTCTTAAAAATTTAAGACTTTTTAACTTTAATTGATTAGTTAGCAAGATGTGCAAGTGAGATTAACTAATAAGCAATGCACAAGCAAATAAAGAGAGATAGAGATAGAGAAAATAAGCACGGCAAACACAAGATAATTTTATAGTGGTTCGGTGCAACCAGCACCTACGTCCACTCCCAAGATTCACTTGGGTCCACACTATAATCTCTCTAGATTACAGCCGAGTTGTTTTCCAAGCTCACAACTCAAACTTGTTGTTTTACCGGGTGCACAACGAACCCAGCTGGTTTTAACTCGGGCTTACCAGCACAAAACCCTACACGTTGTTTTTCGGGCTCACAACTAACCCAACACAAGCACTCCGGCTTGTAACGAGGTATACCAACCTCCACTGATTCAATCCACTGATTGAATCAGCAAACAATAAGAATAAAGTGTTTGAACAATAATGTGCTCCCCTTGAGCAAATATACAAATGAAGTACAAAATAAAAAGGTTAGAAAAGCCTGATAGTATTGCAGATGGTAGATGCTTGGGCTTTCTTCCTTCTTCTCTTTAACTCCTCTTGAAGTGTTGAATCACGCCTCAGCAAGATTCTTGACCGTTGAAGACTTTGGAGTTGAGATGAAGCTTTTTCCTCTTTTGAAAATCCTCCGATTTGACCTTTGAAATGCTTGGATTTTCTTTTGGCTCTTGTGGATTGATGAGAAGGAGCAGACGAAACTTTCACTTGGATTTCACTCCTTTTGAATCACTCTCTTTGAGCTAAATGATTTTTCCAATATGCTCTGTTTTTCCCTCTTTTCAAATGATATTCTTTTCTCTCTTTTTGATTTTCTCTGGGTTGTTTTGATTTGAAAAGAGCTCCTCTATTTATAGAATCTGCAAAAATATATCCGTTAGAGACAAGGAAAAATAGCCGTTATTCAAAAATCTTACCGTTGGGGCTGATGTGTCATCGTTAAAAATCGCGCCCAGATTTCGCGGAGTCGACTCGAGCTTTGTGGGAGTCGGCTCGAGGTCGATTACCAAAAATAGAAACATTTTAAGCATTGAGGGGTCGACTCGCGAAAACAAAGTGTCGGCTCCTGAAAGTCGGGAGTCGACTCGAGGAAAATGGGGAGTCGACTCGAGAAGTGCTCAAAAAACATGGGTTCTGTTGTTTGAGCGGAGTCGGCTCGCACAGACAGGAGTCGGCTCGCAAGAATTCAGGGGTCGACTCTTGAAAACCAAGGGTCGACTCGAGAAAATCAGGCAATTTGGGGAGTCGACTCGGAAACCCTTGAGTCGGCTCGGGACCGATACAAAAATCAGAAAAATGTTCTGATTGACTTTAAAACTTGTCCCAATTAAATTTAAAATATAAATTTGACTTGAATACATTAAATATGACGTTTATCATGGATTCAAGACATGTTTCAAGAATTCATCGATTGAATTATAATGTGTAAAAATTCCTTTTTGAAATCTTTTAAGCATAGAGCTTGAAACTCCTTTTTCTAATAGATTCAAAACTCATTTAATATAACCATTGATAGTTCATTCCTTTCAATTTGAATAAGCTCAAGGTTTTTGATAAATAAACACATTGTATTCTTTAAGGTACTCATGGCTTTTGGAAATCATCAAATCAATAAAGTTGGGGCAATTATGTTTCAATAATTTCTCAACACTAATCTATTTCTTAATTGGTGGAGAAAAAGATTAGATTGGAATCGGAGAAGAATCGTGCGGAAACAGGGAACTGGGCTGAGAAAACGATGAAGTCGGCAACGTGTTTGCTATTTTTGCTTTGAAATCCGTGTTAAATCCTTATAAAATCAATTTCGAGCTCATCTTAAATCCGATTTGAGTGTCGTTTGCGTTGTTAAATCCCTAAAATCGAGCTCTTTAAATTGATAAGATTTTATTTAAAATATTATATAAAATATTAAAATATTAAATAATAATAGGTACGTTAAATTATTAATTAATAGGTTTAGTGATAATTATTTATGCGTTTATCATCCATCCAAGCAAAGATCGACCCCCAGACTCGAAGGCGGGCCGCGCTCGATTTGGAGAACGAATTTCTACGGCAACAGATTGGCGCTAGAGGAAGGATCGCAAGTCCTATAAACTTGTAATCAAGGAGACAAGGCTTGAAACCAGAAGAACAACCATTCAATGGCCAATCGAAGGAGAGCAACTTCAAATGCTCAGGATCAGACCACCTCCTAAACATAGTTGTCAGACCCGGCTCGGACATTGACCCGACCAAGGGCTTGGGTCACCGGGTCACTAGTTTAACCGTTGGGTCATTGGTTCAACTATCGATCAATTATATTAATATAAAATATATTATATTAATAAAAATTAATTTTTAATAAAAAAAATTAAGGTTAACATGATAATAAAACCCGTGACTTGAACCGGTTCGGATTGGATTGATCAGTTCATGGGTGAACCGGATGGATTGATCGGGTTATTCTGGGTCACTTACACATTTGGTTTTATATTGAAACTGGACCGGCTTAGCCTTCGAGTCCCGGTTCAACCGGTCGATTCGGTCCGGTTCTGACAACTATGCTCCTAAAGACCTGATCCCACAAACAATATGGTACCTCCGCAGCTACCGTCGGGCGAGACTCCCTCGCCACCGGTGACCGTGGTCACCCAAGACCAGTTCGCCACGCTGGTCCAGCAAGTTCAAGCTCTGACCTAGCTGGTACAAGAACTCTATGGAGTTCCCCATCCAGCTGCCCCCACTCCATAACTCTCTGATGGGGTGGTTGCCACTGCTCCTCCGATGATTTGTTCTTCCAACCCGCTTGAAGTCATGAGCCATCCTCAATAGCCCAACCAAAGAGGGCCTAAACCAGCACCACAAAGGACTCAAGAGTTAAGTCCACCTAGATTTCAGCGAGCTCGATCTCTCTTCCCAAGGTACTCTTGCCATAACTCAACGTCGCAGCCACGGTCCCCTCACCCCCTCTCTCCTACCACCTAAGACGAGGAAGTTCAAAGACAGCTCCATGAGATGTGTCAAGAATGGCGACAAGAGTTGGACACCGTCAAGCAAGCTCCTCCTTCCCAATCAAAGATGGAGCAAGGGATCCCATTCTTCGAGAAAATTATGCAGGAAATGATTCCTCCCCATGTCAAGCTCCTCACCATCAAGCCGTACCATGGATCCACCAATCCTAATGACCATCCGAGAAGCTTTCGATCCATCATGATGTTTCATGGAGTATCAAATACGATCCTATGTCGAGCCTTCCCCTCTACTCTCAGAGGGTCAACCAAAACTTGGTTCAATAGCTTGAAACCAGGTTCCATCAATTCCTTCAACGAGCTGAGCTGCCTATTCATCAGTCAGTTCGTCAGTAGCCGCCGCCATCGCAGAAGGTCCGACTCCCTCTCTGAGGTTAAACAGTGAGAGAAGGAGTCTTTGAAGAATTATTTAGACTATTTTAACACGACCATGTTGGAGGTGGATAATCTCAACCATAAGGTGACAATGTCCGCCTTGGCAGACGGAGTATCCAAGGAGGGTGACTTCTATTTAGCCCTGGAGGTCAACTATCCAAAGAGCCTCTCCGACATGATGGCCTTGGTGGATAAGTATGCCAGGGTCGAGGAGTCACGAAGGTTAGCCCGGGCCGAACAATCGAAGAGGAAAGAGGCTAAAGGCTCAGAGAAGAATCGACCCTCTCGCCATGCGAGTCCGCTCTGTCATCAAAGAGCTCCTCCACCTCCACCTAGAGATCGCACTCGAAGCTTAGCATGAAGATTCAATCAGTATACTCTGTTAACTGCACTAAGGTGCAAATCCTGATGGAGATCAAGCATTAGATCCCTCGGCCACCACCTCTTCAAGGAAACATGGCCCGAAAGGATATGACTAAATACTGCTGATTTCATCAGGATCATGGGCATGACTCTGAAGAGTGCTGGCAGCTTCGGAATGAGATTGAGAAACTCATCCGACGGATGAGGTTGGACCGATTCAGAAGAGCCCCTGAGCCGAACGATAGAGGAGACCGTCAGTCTGAACCTCGCCAACCACCTCCGCCGAACCCATCGGCTGTTGGCAATGTCAATGTGATTGCAATGATCGGCTCTTCACCAGCTCGGCTAGATGAAGAAAAAAATCCATCAAAGAAGGCTTGGATCGATGAGCTATATTTTTTTGATGAGGATTTCCGAGAGATACAGTATCCACACGATGATGCTTTGGTTGTATCTCCTAACGTGAACGATTATGATGTACACCGTATTTTAATTGATAGTGGAAGCTCTGTTAATGTTTTATACTTTGATGCTTTTGTGAGGATGAAATTGTGGATGGAGGATCTCTGGACCATAGACTTTACCTTGGTGGGGTTCATCGGCGATGCTATTACCCCCGAGGGAGTCATTATATTGGTGGTTCGGGCAAGCACTTTGCCCAGTATAGCCATTGTTCACAACGCAATCCTCAGCAGGCTCAGACAGATGTCCCTTAAAGCTATTATATCCATCCCTCATCTCGCTATGAAGTTTCCCATAGAATGGGGAGTAGGAATAGTCCGGGGAAACCAAGCTATAGCTCGGTACTGCTTCATTACCGACCTTCAATCTAGAAAACCCGAGGTTGATGGGCGAGATGCTTGGAAGGATTTTGCTGAGCAACGGGGAGAACCAGCTGAAAAACTCAAAGAGGTACCGCTTGACGAAGCTCGGTCGGATCAAACCATAAGGATCGGATCACAATTGAAAGGGAAGCCTCGGTAAGATTTGGTCGAGTTTCTTCGAAGGAATGCTGACGTCCTTTCCTGGTCTACCTCAAATATGCCAGGAATCAGCCCAGATGTCCTTGTCCATTGTCTTAATGTGGATGAGACGTTTTGGCTAGTTAAGCAGAAGAAAAGAAGCTTCGCCCTCAAGCATCAAAAAGCCATTGAAGAGGAGGTTGACAAGCTCATCAAAGCTAACTTTATTCGGAAAGTAAACTATCCCGATTGGCTGGCAAATATTATCATGGTGAAGAAGTTGAATGGCAAATGGAGAATTTACATCAACTTCATGGACCTTAATAAGGCTTGCCCGAAGGATAGTTTTCTGCTGCTTCGGATTGATCAGCTTGTTGACGCTACCTCGGGCCACCAGGTGCCAACCTTCATAGATGCTTACTCGGGCTATAATCAAATTCGGATGGCATCCGAGGATGAAGAGAAGACCTCCTTCATCACCGATCGAGGTATTTACTGTTACCGAGTCATGCCTTTTGGTTTAAAAAATGCAGGGGCAACCTATCAAAGACTGGTTAATAAAGTTTTCAAAGAACAAATCGGTCGGAACATGGAGGTCTATGTTGATGACATGTTAGTTCAAGCAAGAAAGTGTCCTGGCACATCAATGATCTTATAGAGAGCTTCATGATGCTCCAGAGGTATCATATGAAATTAAATCCAACCAAGTGTGCCTTTGGAGTCAACTCTGGGAAGTTCTTGGGCTTCATAGTCTTCTAGTGAGGCATTGAAGCAAATCCCCAGAAAATTCAAGCTCTCCAGCAGATGGCGCCTCTAGGGTCGATTAAGGAGGTACAACATCTTATCGAAAGGATAGTAGCCTCAACTGCTTTGTTGCTTGGTTGGCTGAGAGATGTTTGCCCTTCTTCAAGGCACTTTGGTCAGTTAAGAATTTTTAGTGGACTCCGAATTGTCAGAAATCTTTCGAGGATCTCAAGAAATACCTCGGCTCACCACCTCTTCTCAACAACCTGAGGCTCGGAGAGACACTATATCTGTATCTGACGATCATAGAAAGCATCGTCGGGTCCGTGCTAATCCAGGAGGAAAGCAAAATTCAAAAGTTGATTTATTATGTCAACAAAATACTCTGGGACGCTAAGATGAGGTACACCCGTATTGAAAAGATGGTGTTGACTTTGATAACGTCCGTTCGGAAGTTACGACCTTATTTACAAGTGCATACTACGGTAGTCTTGACCGACCAGCCTATCAAATCAATCATCCATCATCTGGAGGTATCAGAAAGGATGATCAAATGGGCTGTTGAACTGAGTGAGCATGACATCCAGTATCAACCTCATCTGGCCATCAAAACATAAATTCTGACAGATTTTCTCCTTGAGTGTACCATACCAGAGTATGGTTCCATGCCAGATACTTCTGAGCAACAAAAGCCCAAAGCTTTGTGGTTGCTTCATATGGATGGGTCCTCCAGCATTAACGGTTCCGGCACCGATTTAGTCCTTACCAGCCCAAAGGGTGCAACCTTTGAGTATAGCATCTGCTTCTCCTTCTCGGTGTCTAATAATGAAGCAGAGTATGAATCTTTGCTTATTGGACTTTGAATTGCCCGTGACTTAAAAGTGAGGAGATTGAATGCATACACTGTAGGCCATGTGCGAGGAGAATTTGAAGCTCAGAAACCAAATATGGTTCGGTATCTCCAAAAGGTGCATGACATGTCTTCTTATTTTTCTAAGCTTGAAGTTATTCAGATCCCCAAAACTGAAAATACGTGCGCCGACCTTCTATCTCACCTGGCAACTACGGATTCAATAGATCTCGAGCAAAATTTTTACTTGAAAAATTTGGAAAAGTTCAGCATTGTCGACATTGATCGGGTGATGCAGATTAAGGCTGAGCCTTCTTGGGTCAACCCGATCCTCAAGTACCTTAAAGAAAGATCGCTTCTAGCTTGCAAAAAGGAGGCAAGGAAGTTGAAGATGCAAATGTCTCATTATGTCCTACTCGATGATCGGCTGTACAAGCGATCTTTCTCCATACCATTACTCAAAAATGCCTTCGGCTGTCGAAAGCTGATCATGCTCTTCGGAAGGTCCATGAAGGCATCTGTGATAGTCATCTTGGTGACCAAGCTTTATGCCATAAAGTGCTACACCAAGGGTACTATTGGCCAACCATGTAAAAGGATTCTGATGATCTTGTCCGAGTCTGTGACTCATGTCAACGACATTCAAATATTCAGAGGCTTCCTTCTGCTCACTTGACACCAATATTATCTGCCTGACCCTTTACTAAGTGGGGAATGGACATCCTTGGCCCTTTTCCTTTTGCTAGAGGACAAAGGAAGTTTCTATTCATAGCAATTGATTACTTCGCCAAGTGGGTCGAGGCCGAGGCAGTCGCCCAGATAACTAAAGCTCGGGCTAGAAATTTTTTGTAGAGATCCATCATTTGTTGGTTTGGCCTTTCGCACACCATCATCACCGACAATGGCAGATAGTTTGACAATCCTAAATTCTGAGAGTTCTGTGAGGATCATGGCATCCTCCATTGCCTTACATTGGTTGGGTACCCCTAAGCCAATGGTGAGGCAAAAGTAACTAACCGAACCTTGCTGCAGGGGATCAAAGCTCGACTCAATGGGGTACATGGCAGATGGGCGAATGAGCTTCATCATGTTTTATGGGCTTACCGAACCACCCAAAGAGTCCCCACGGGTGAAAATCCGTTCAGAATGGCCTTTGGTACTGAAGCTGTCATTCCTGTGGAGATTGGACTACCTTCACCGTGGGTGAAAAATTATTCGGAGGAGTCGAACGACGAACAGCTCTGAACCAATCTCACTTGATAGAAGAAGTCAGAGAGAAAGTCCAGATCCGAATTGTAGCCTATCAGCAAAGGATAGCCCGATATCATTCCCCCTGAGTTAAGGGGAGATCCTTCCTCCTTGGTGATCTTGTGCTCCGCAAGGCATCTATCTTTAAGCCGTTGAGCAAGGGAAGCAATTTCCAAATTGGAAAGGTCCCTACCAGGTCGTAGAAGTCCTTCGGCCTGGCACCTACAAACTTCATAATCTGAACAAAAAATCTATTCTTCGAACATGAAATTCAGACAACCTCCGAATATATCATCAGTAAAGTACACTCCTATTGATCTCACTCTACTTATAATAATGAAACTTTACTTTTAGAATGGCAATATTCTTGTGTCAATTGCTTCTCCTAAAGACGGAGGATAGGTTTTGCCCAATATCTCTCCGAGCGACTTCTCCAAACCTCGGTAGGGCCGAGAGATTTCTTCGTATCTTGGCAGCACCAAGTAAAATATGGTCTTTCTCTGAGCCTCGGCAAGACCGAGTGATTTTTCCAAACCTCGGTAGGGCCGAGCGATTTCTTCGTACCTTGGTAGCGACAAGTAAAATATAATCTTTCTCTGAGCCCTAACAAGACCGAGTAATTTCTTCAAACCTCGGCAGGTCCGAGCGATTTTTTCGTACCTTGGAAACACCAAGTAAAATATAATCTTTCTCTGAGCCTCGGCAAGACCGAGTAATTTCTTCAAACCTCGACAGGACCGAGCCAAGCAATTTCTTCATACCTTGGCAGTGCCAAGTAAAATATAATCTTTCTCTAAGCCTCGGCAGGACCGAGCAAAGCTATTTCTTCATGCCTTGGCGATGCCAAATAAAATATAATCTTTCTCCGAGCCTCGGCAGGACCGAGTGATCTCTTAAAACTTCAGCAAGGCTGAGCGGTTTCTCCGTACCTCAGTAGGATCGAGCCATTGCTTTAAATCTTGGCAGGACTGAGCTAAGCTATCTCTTCGCACCTCAGCAAAGCAAGGTAAAATTTTCTCTAAACTTCAGTAGGGTCAACCAGTTCTCGGCATGATCGAGCGATCCCCCCGATTGCAGTTGTCTAGGCAAAAGTCATTAAGTAATTTTGGTATGACCAAACTACCACTGGGCGTCGGCAAAGCTAAACTGAATTGCCAAAACACTTGGCAAAAGCTAAGTCCCTAAACGTTCTTTGAATTTCATTCAATCGGATACAACCGTTTGATATTTAGAAAAATTAAGTGTTTATCCTTTTCGAAGGATGACTGCCCCATTGGGTGTTCCTATATCTCGGCAGGTCTGAGTCTTTCCCTTTACTTTGCTCAAGTTGAAAGAGCTAACGTGCATACGCATGATGTATATCTCAAAAAAGCTAAAGGCATTGGTACATTGGGATTACAAACACTTAAGAAATATAACAGCAAGAAGAGATAAATATACGAAAAAAAAGAATTCTTTTATATCTCATTACAAAAAGTTACAGCCTCTTGCAAGGCATTACAAGTGCTTCAAAGCACAGGAAAAATAAAAATACAAAAGATCTAGTTGCAGGCTTCGCATCAGGCAACGACTTCTAGAAAACAAACTCCGTCAAATCACGATCTCCAGAGCGAATGAAGCGAAGGTATAGGAAAGAAGTAACTTAGAGGAACTTACCTTTGACTTCCCATCCCTTAAGCAGCCACCTGATAGGTCCTCAGGCGGTTGTGACCATGGAGAATGAAATACTTCAAGAGGAAGAGGCTTAGCAATAGAGGTTACCATGGTTGACAGAAAGTATGTGGAAGCCAAGACCCATCAAAATTGCATTTCCAGTGGTCTCTACAGTCCCACAATAGATGCATAGGGCCAAGAAGAAGTCACCCATATGCACTTCTTGTATGGCCTCTATGCCTCCTCTGTGCTTCTCGTATGACCTCTACGGCTCCTCCCTCTTTCTTCTCCTTCCCTTTCACATTCCTCACACATAAGACCCAAGGATAGAGAGCAATCCATGACCCATTGAGAATAGCTCGCTTTTCAAAAACTCTTCCATCTGACTCATCAGGGCCAAGCCAAGTCTCGAATGGAAAATCAGGCCTTATAGCCTTTGGCTCTGGCATGAGGAAGTCTGCATAGGCTTCTTTCTGCTCTCGAAATATAAGAATGTGTAGGGTACACTCAGGCATCCTCTACTCTTTCCTTTTTATAGATGTTAAATGGGGAGTAGTTATTGATAAAGAGAGAGCCCTGGGACTCAAAGCGTGATGGTCATGGCGCATTAAAACCACTGGAGCCATGTGTCTACATCTTGTTGGACTCTAAATCTCCCCCCGTGCAACAATAAAGGGAAAGAGATTTCCTCTCGATCTCGGATCAAAGGACTTAAATGCAAAGAGCTATTTTTGGTTCCCCAAGATATGAATGAGCCTAGGGAACCCTCTGCGGGAAAGTGCGTGGCCTGATGGTAATCGACTGCTTGATGTATACGAAAAGCAAACTCGTATCGAAAAAACAACGCATTAATAACGAAATAAATGCCTTAAGAAAAACGGAATGCTCCTCAGCAAGGGCCGAGTTATCTCCTTTGCTTCAGCAAAGGCCGAGCTATCTCCTTTGCTCCTCGGCAAGGGCCGAGCTATCTCCTTTGCTTCGGCATGCGTCGAGCTATCTCCTTTGCTTCGGCAAAGGCCGAGCTATCCCAAACTAGGCTAAGGCAAGTCATGGATGAGCTAAATAGACTGTTTTAGCGCAATGCCTAGACAATGAAAAATGTAAAGAAAAACAGAAAAGAAGATTCGTTCATATTGATGTTGCAAAATGGGACTCCGCTAATCCTCCTCAATTATAATGAAAGCAAAAGTACAAGAATAGTCCTTAAAACTATGGCTCAGCCTTAGGGGCAGCTTCAGCAGCACACGGGGAAGGGAGACTTGGTTCACCCACTTCAAATGTGACCGGACGGGGAGCCTCGGGTTCTTCGGCAATTCGCAGAGGACTTTCTCCCCCTCGGCTAACTATTTCTGGATCCATGGCTCGGTTTGTACCAAGAACGGCTTCAAAGTCAATGTCCGGGATCTCCTCATACTCAGCTTTGGCAGACAACTCAGTCCTCGGCGTACGAACGTCATAGTATTCCGCTTCCAAAAAGTAGAGGTTTAACTTTGGATATTTTTGAGAAATCTTCGCTCGCATTTCCTCCTCTCCAAACTGGAATGCATCAGCGTAGGCTACCTTGCACTCATCTAAAAATTGAGCAATATTTTTGTACTCTTCTACAGCCAGAGCAGCCTGTCTGTTGACTTCAGTTACTTGACCCTCGAGCTCAAAACACCTATGATGACTCGAGGCCAACTCCTCTTTCAAAGCCCTTAATTGGTTATGGGCTTCGAACGCCATCCTGCTCACCTGAAGATACAAAGTCAATCAGATTAATGATAATTAAAGGGAAAAACATGAACAAAAAGTAAGGAAATGCCATGCCTCCTCTTTCCGTCGAGCCATTTTTGTATTCAGCTCTAGGATCCTATCATGAGCCCTAAACTTGTCCTCCCTATACTGATACATCCTCCCCTTGATATCATCAATCCTCAACTCTCTCTCCTTGACCTCTCATTGACACTGGGCTAGATCGGCAGCAAGTTTGGCAATCCGCTCTCGGTGCCACCTGGATTTATTATCCTCTTTAGCAAGCCTTCTATTCAAAGTGTTTCTTTCCTCGGCGAAACTCCTATTCAGGTCATTCCACTCTCATTGAAGTATCTTTTCAAAGCCTCTATCTATTGAGCATGCTCGGACTTGCATTGCAGTAATTCCGACCGAGCCTTATTGGCCAATTCGCGAGCTCCCTTAAGCTCATTGATTTCGGCTTAAAATTTTGCTGTAGAAATATGTTCAGCATTTTTTGAATCCGCGAGCTTCTCTTGGGCTAGCAGCAAGGCCATGGATATCCCATCGACCGATTCTGTTCTTTCCCGAAGAGCGGCGACCTCCCTCCTGGCTTGAGCATAGGCTCCCGCAACCAAGTTCAAACGATAGCACAACGACCATATTATGATAGCGCTCTACAAATGAATCTTCGATAGTAAGTTTCGACTAAATTACTCTATAAAAGTGAAATGCCTTGATATTCCTACTTATCTGAGAGGTGTATGCTGACGCTATATTGGTAAGAGAGTGATTATCAATTTCGGAAAGAAGTTCGATATCCCTCGGTATGCTAGCCCGCTCGAATGCTGCGACGATAAGATCCTCTTCGACCGAGGAACCGTCCCTCTCATATAAGACAGATCGCATCAGAGTAGCTAGTATCTCCTCAACATCTGGATTAGGCATAAGCGAATTCACAGCCAGGGAATTGATTTATAGGGTCTCGGTTCGAGGAACCCCAATTCGACTCGTCTCTTTGACCAAAGCTTCAGCATGGGAGACTTTGGACCGAGAAATTTTGGCCTGCTTGTCCTTTCCTTCCGATGCCTCTATTGGAGGAACCTCGCTCCGGACTTCCTCCTCATCAAGGGACTCTTCTTGATCCACGAGCATTTGCCCTACTTCCTCCATCCTCTTCGGCACCTCGGTCTCTCCCTTGACCTCCCTCAATTCTTCGGGAAGGAGCCCCCTGGCAGAAGGCTCCTCCTGTGCCTCGATATCTATATCGACTTCCCCATCTCCTCAGTTGGAGCTAAGGGTTCTCCTTTGTGTACAGAGGACGCTTTTGGGCTGCTAACCCCCTAAGAGCATAACTCTTTGTCTTCGGGCGGAAGGGCTATAGAACCAGTCGGCGATGTTCCATCAGAGTCATCCAGTATCACCATTACTTATGGGTGAGAGGCCTCGATGATCTTTTCCAAGTTTTCTTCAACCACCTATCCCTCCTCTACTATTGGTTCCCCCTTTGATGGGAAAGACTTCTCTCTCGCTACCGACACTCCTGTCTCCTTTTTCAGCGTGGAGGATTGTCAGCCAATCTTGGATCGCTTTGCCTTCTTTGAACGCGTTCAGGAAGGCGGAGCTTTTTCTCAGACTTATGCCTTTCCTCAGAACCGATTTTTCTCTGGCGCTTACCTAGCTCTCCCTTCATCTAGCCAACAAACTTCAACCTTTAGGCTGCAAATATAATATACAATAATTTAGTCTTTGATAAAATTGCTAAGACATAATCAACATAGGAAGGGAGCAAGAACTTACTTTGGGGATCGACAGGGCTAAGCCCGGCGAAAAAAAGGACATCTTCCGCCAAAAGAACACTAGCTAAGAATATTTTACCACTGCGAAGGATGATTAAATCTTCCTTTTCTTGCTCCGACAACTCTGGGTGTGCATCCAAATCCTTAACATAATTCACCCATACTTGGAGAAAATCTTAACCGATGTTCCCTTCGGCAATGAGGAACCGAGATTTCCATTCCTTTATGGAGGAGGGGGTTTCCGATATCATCGTGAATGACTTTCGAGGTCCAATATAGGACCACTCAGAGCTCTTCCTAGATATTAGACTGTAGCAGATATGGAACATAGGAAGCGTCGCTGTCACTTCGACATGGCTGCACATCGATATGAATCCGATGATGTTGCACCAACTATTCGAAGCCACCATCGTTGGGCATATGTTATAAAACCTCATTATCTCCTTCACCAATGGATGGATGGAGAACCGAAGACCCACTCTCAAACTATCTTCGTAAAAGAAGACCTCAGACTCCAGCTGCTCTGAGATCCTTTGCTCAAGTCTCGGTAACTGTACAGTAATGTCCTGAGGAATCCTATACCTTCGGTGAACTCTATCCAAATCTTTCGAGGTCATCATAGAAGCCATATCGCTCGGGCCTTTCATATTTCCAAGTTGAAAGGAACAAGTTTCAGATGGGATCACAGAAGTCTTGAGAGATGAGTCTTTGGAGAAGAAACAAGGAAACATTGTGGCAAGGGATAACGTCGCCTGGCCCCTTTTTAAACCGCTCTGGCAGAAGGGCAAGACACTATTGGAGAGGATCCCCAAACGCCCAGGCTGCCAGCATGGATGCCATAAGCGCAGGGATTTGCCGCGTGTTATTTCCCCAATCGCTGTTTGCAAGAAATGATGAGTTCCACCTCATCCATCGAGAAAAATAATGAAGTGGCGACATGGCATTTATGAAATCATCATTGCGCACCTCATCAAATTCGAATCCTTTCATCCAAATAAAGCCACCTGGAACTCTACTTCCTATGCTCGAGCCTATGCTCCGGACTAGGGAATGGAGGGCATGTGATACGGGGTAAAATCATCATCGCATTAATATCCATGCATGTAACAAAAAAGGTTAGGATCATTACGATTTCCGCTCGCCAGATATCACATGCAGAAAAAGACAAAATTGTCATACCTCGGCAGGTCTGAGCTTTGACAATTCGGTAGGACCAAGGTACCCTATACCTTAGCAAAACCGAGCTATTCCTTTGCTTCAGCTAGGCCCAGCTATTCCAATGCTTTGACCCGGCTGAGCAATTCCTATACTTCGGCCAGATCGAGTCACTTTTATTCCTCGACAGAATCGAGGTATCCTTAAACCTTTGCGGGATCGAGGTACCCCCGCATCTAGCCCAAGTGGGCTTGCTACCTATCATCATGATGGATCCTTCACACGATGAATGGCTCCGATTACCTGATTTCTAAAGTGGTTTTCTCAAAGTAGAAATAAAGAGTCGAGTGTGGAAAGTTCAAATCCATGATTATCTGGCGAGATTCCAACCACGTGGGTCCCCAACCATCCTAAGAGGAAAAATAAAGCTAATAATGCCAAATATGGCCTAGAGTCTATAAATCGCCGAATCTCAAAGCATCAACTAGCCTCTCTAGCCATTGATTCTCTAGCCAACCAGATTCGAATACTACCGGCCTCATAACAAATTTGATTCGAATCATGACAGTTTCTAATTACCTGTGATACGTCCAAAAAGTCATCGTCTACCATCATGCTAGCCGCCTATAAATACCCTGTCCTAAAATTTTTCAGGTATGCTTACTCTCTCACTGAAAAACCCATTGAATCTTAAGCAGAGCTTTCAACTTTCGAGAAACCATTCTTGAGGGAACTTCTACAAGAGCCTTCTTCTCTTATATGCTTACTATGAATTTTTACTGACTTGGGCATCGAAGGGTCTTCCAAAGGGGCCATCCCTAATGACCCCGATGATAGGACTGTCTTGCAGGTCCGTCCGAGCGAAAAGTCGATATTCAGACCTGAAGGCGGGCCGCGTCCGAGTTGAAGAACGAATTTCTAGGCCAACACAAATCATGAAATTCTTCGGTCTTTGTGCTGTGATTAAAAAAAAAAAATTCTCCATAACCTATATATGTTTCAGATATTGACGTGGGGATCGTCAGCCATGATGCTTCTTCATGGTCGGCTTGCTGATGCCACTAAATTAAATTGCTGGCATATGAGTGATAGCTCTTGATCATTAATTTTACAAATCCGATATTCTATTACCTAATAATCAAAACTTATCCTTCAACCTTGTCTACTTTGATCAAATTATTATGATGTTAAAAGTCGTCCAATTTTAGATATAGGAGCAGGCTTCACCATCCACAGTTCTGCGACCATCCTGGTAGTATGAGGCTCTCTTGAACAATGTTTGATTCGATGGAGAAGTTAATATTAAAACGTACCCTATCACTCCCTTTCATCTCTCATTTTAATTTTCTTCATGAGAAGTCTCTCACCTCATTTTATTTGAAAGTGAAAGAAATAATGGGTGGACCGCCCAAGTTGGGCCAAACCTGACCCGTGAGCCACAAGGGGCCACGAGGTAGTTATTTCCCTTTTTCATCATAAGGCATCCTTTGGAATAAAACGTTTTATTTATGGGTAGTTATTTCCCTATTTGAAAAGGCACCTTTTGGAAAAAACGGTTTTTTCCTATATATATATATATATATATGAAAACACACTCCTTCAAGAAGTATGACTCCTCTATTTTTTCTTCCCTTCAAAACGCGACACTCGTACGAAAGGCGATTGAAGATTTTTCAAGAGCAAAGAGGCATTTAATCTGTGACAATACCGGGTATGTTCATTATGTGATATGCCTGTATGATCGGTGATATAAGTTAGATGGTTAACGGGCATGTTTTTCTGCACTAATCGAATTCGTCCCGAATACGTTTCGGACGAAGACGATCGGGAATGAGTTTATCCCAACATTGGTATCAGAGCAAGGTTTCGGTTCTTTTTCTCGTATTATTAGTATGCCAGCATAATTAGTTTACTTTCTGATAATGATGAAAAAAAAAGGAAACAAATGATTAGATAAAATCAGATTCTTGGAATTTAGAATTTGATTTATTTAAAATAAGTTTCTGATAAAGATGATAATAGCCATCCTTATCCTGGTTTGAAATATAAGAAGATGATAACAGCCAGTCTTGGCATATCCAAGCTTGCACCCAAACGGATAGCCGAACGTTTTATATATATATATATATATATATATATATATATATATATATATATATATATATATATATATATATATATATATATATATATAATATATATATATATGTTTTGTTGAAGTGATGAGTAACTTTAAAAAAAAAAAGGTGATGACATCATCGTGACGTCATCGAAACCGACCCATGACCCAACCTGTTGACCGTTGACCGGTCGACGGTCAGACCAGTCAACCAGGTCGAACCAGTCAATGTGGTCGGACCGGTCAACCCGGACCAGTTCAAACCGGCAGAATGACCCTTGTGTCTTCTATCGGCCCGTTCGAACTCATTTTAACTCCAATTTGGGCGTTCTTGGTATCGATGTGCTCTTAACGGAATGCTCTACGTCATGGTATATTCATATTGCATTTTGTCTGCACTTATGAATGTGAAAATGCATGATAAACCTTATGTACACGTACTTAGGGGTATATTCTTTGGCATTTTCTCTAGTATTTTTTGAAATACAAGTGACAGATCATATGTATATGAATAAGCATTCCTTATCTTAATGTATCATGGATTATAAGTAATCCTTTGTTCTGCATTTGTTGCAGGAACAATGGTGCATTTGAGACGCACTCCGATAATCCCTAGAACGGCGGCTCAAAAGGAGAGGCTTGAGAAACTTAGGATCAAGCTAGCTCTTTACCGGTGGAAAGCTGATGATGATATGATGACACACATCATCAAGGTCAACCGAATGATACAAGATATCATTTGGAACGGTTTTGTAATGCCGGGATATGTGATGGTCGAAGCCCTAAAATGCACCATTCCTGATGAGTTGGGAAGACTGATTGATAGGGTTTGGGACACCTTAGAAGGTTCGAGCTATAAGGTGATTGTGGAGCGATTCATGATAGAGTACATACGGCTCGGGGCAAAAAGGACGTCAACCCTTGCATTAAATTGGTCTCGGCGCAATACGATGCCCGAATCTAGGGGTTTTTGGCTGCCTCCGTTTGGATGCCTAAGCAAATAGAATTTCCTGAAGATTTTCATCAGTCATTTCCAGTTTATAGAAAGAGGATCACCACTTGATTGTGTTTATTTATTTATTTTAAGTTCTTAAGGATTTGTTAGATATCTTGGGTGGATAGTTTTGTTGGTGTTTATGTTTTATTTTCTTTGATGGATTCATTCCGTATGCACATAATGTTAGATAAATGAATGTTGATGGATATTCATGATATGAATAGTTCATAGTTCCATTCTATTTTAATATTTATCTTATTAGTACATATGGAGTTGAGTGGGAGTTCTAAAAAGTTTGAGTAACTTTAAAGAACGTTATTTTACCTTAATGATTACATTAACGGTAATTTCACATTAAGTTTTTTTTTGATGATGATTGGAAACGTAGTGAACTTTCGAATCAGAAGCCTATGTGAAATTATTCATTAACATAATCATTTTGTGCAAAATTGATGTATAAATAAGTGGCGTTAATAATCCGTGCTTGTTTATCTGATATGTTCAGATTCAATGGCTTCAGCTTCAAAGAACATAGTGGCTGAACTAAATAAAGGAGAGAAATTGAATGGCGACAATTATGAGATTTGGAGTCTCAAGATTCAATATGTGCTGGAAGAGCAAGAGGCACTTGAAGCTCTTAACCGGATTATGGAAGAACCTGAGGACGGGACAACTGCCCAACACAAGATGGATAAAGATGCCTTTGCTGTTTGGAAAAGAAAGAACTCCCTTGCTCGCATTACGTTGCTAAGCAGCATGGACAATGACATCATGCGAGAGTTCGGACGTTTCCAGAATGCTAAAGAGATGTGGGATGCACTGGCATCAAGATTTGGTCGAACTTCTGTGACCAAACTGAGACAACTCACTGTCCGTTTCGACTCGTACAAGATGTCTCATGGAAAGACCATGAAACAACATTTGAGGCTGATGTCGAATATGATTAGTGAGCTAAAGGATGCGGGCACATACTCACTGATGAACAGCAGGTGCAGGCAATAATCCGCTCCTTGCCTCAAAGCTGGGAGCACATGAAGATCCATTTGACCCACAATGAAGGTGTCAAAACCTTCCAGGATGCAATGCGGCATCTTGAACTGGAAGAGGAACGCCTCATAGCGGGTAAGCCAGAAACTGATGTTTACTTTGCTGGTTCTAGCTCGCATGGAGTTTTGGGCTCCAAGAGGAAGCACCTTGCTGGGTCAAAGAAGTGGAGAGGCAAAGGGCCAAGTACTTCAGGGAAAAAGCCGAGGCACAACCAACGGGAGAAAGGAAAGCGTCCTTTCAAGAAGAACATTCAAGAGTGAAATGTTTCAACTGTGGGAAGAAGGGTCACTTTGCTCGCGACTGTGGCGAGCCAAAGAAGGTAGAAACCCTTAGCATTCATGAAAATGCTACTTATGTATCTAGTTCAGTGTTTCTAACCGAATCTAATCCTTTGTGGACTGTAGACTCGGGAGCCACAGACCATGTAGCGAAGGACAGAGGAGCTTTCGTGGATTTCCGACGAGTTCCACAAGGAACGAAGTGGATATACGTGGGGAACAATTCAAGAGTGGAGGTCAGAGGCATTGGCACCTGTCAACTACTTATGCGCGGTGGACGCACATTGTTCCTACATGACGTGCTATTTGCTCCAGAGATTCGTCGGAACTTAGTTTCCGTGTTGGTTTTAGTTAAACTTGGTTTTAGTGTAAACTTCCATAAGAACGGTGTAGACTTGTGTTTAGGAACAAGTTATTATGGTTCTGGATTTTTCTTAGATGGTTTTATTGTATTAGATGTTGACTGTTGTGAAGTTAATATTAGTTATTCCTTATTCACATTATCTAATTCTTATGAGAATGATGTGAACGTGTGGCATGCTAGACTTGGTCATATTGGCCAACAAAGAATGAATAGACTGGCTAGAGATGGATTATTGGGCAATATTAAAAAGGTTGATTTGCCAATATGTGAGCATTGCCTAAAAGGAAAAAACAACAAGGAAACCATTTGGAAAAGGAACAAGAGCTGAATTTCCTTTGCAGTTAATCCATACTGACATCTGTGGTCCAATGAATATAAAAGAAAGGCATGGGTCTGTTTATTTCATCACATTCATTGATGATTATACTCGATTCGGACATGTCGATTTGATTTCTCATAAGTCTGAGGCCTTAAATTGCTTTAAAAGATTTATGATCTTAGTGGAAAATCAATTAGACAAGAAAATAAAAGCATTAAGATCCGATCGAGGTCGAGAATATCTGTCTGATCAGTTCAGAAATTTATGTGATGAAAAGGGAATAGAAAGACAACTAACTATTCCATATACTCCTCAACAAAATGGTGTTGCGGAAAGGAGAAACAGAACCCTAATGGAAATGGTTAGAT